>JALNIO010000402.1:0-23738 GCA_023509875.1 Rugonectria rugulosa
TTTTTTTTTGTTTCGGATTACCCCGTTCGGCGAGTTGAATGACCCGTTACCCCAACGTAAACGTCCACATCATCGTTGTGGCAAAAGCCGTCGGCGGTGCAACTTGAGACTACACACAGAACTTGGCGTGGCTTTTTTGAAAGAAGAAAAATATCTGCTCCCGTTGTAGAATATTGAATGCCAATATTGAACAAGAGAACAGAAGGGCATTGTCTGCATTCTTCCACTTGTCATATCCAGTGAACTCTCAATCAAGTTCTCACAAAACCGCAGTGCGCTCCTGTTCTTCCTCTTGCAACAACCAAGCCACAATTCAACTGCTACATTACATCCACTGCAGGTAAGAGTCCCCTCCGTCAAGTCCGCATGTCCAGCCTGCTGCACCCCGCCATAATCATCATCCCCCCCCAACGCTCTTAGCGCCGCCCACTGTAGTGCTGCCACAGGCGTAGGCGTGCTTGTTCACCCGATTTTAGCACCTTGTTCTTGGGGCTTGGCGTCCCTTTTGGCTCCTTTGGCTCCCTCGACCTTGTCCTCGAAAGCTCTTTAGGGGCCCTCTTTTCCTCGTTTGGTACCTGATTCTTGCGTTTTCCCTCCCTTCTCGCCTCGACTTCTCGTACCTGACCCTCCATTTTTCTAAACCAAACCCCGAATTACCCACTGAGGCAACCACTGACCAAGCACCAAACACCGAGCACCAAGTACCAAGTACACTCGGTCCCTGTTTTTCTCCGTGCCCACGCCATCCTTCCGACGGTCCCCGTGTTTTCCTTCTCTCTCCCCTTCCTGTCCTATTCCAGCGCCAGGTTCCCGTCTCTTCCATCGTCCGTCCCTCTTTTACCTTGTACCCTTCTTCCAACCAGTTGATTGATCCAATTCCTCCCCTCCTTCTTCCCTCTTTTCCTTTTCCCTTTTTTCCTTTCTTCCTTTCTTCCCTTTTCTTTCCCTCGTTTAGCATCTTCCACATCGAACCCAGTCCAGTCTTTCAAGATGCAGCTTCGAGGGCTCCTTTTATTGGGCCTGGTCCTCGGCACCGAGGGCCGCAATGTCGCCCGTTTCCGCGCTGCCGCCCCTGACGCGAGACTTGCTCGACGAGCCACCGACACAGATGACGATAGCTCCTCCGCCGCCGCCGCCGCTACAAGCACTGCCGTCGCAGTCGTGACTGCCACGAGCACCGCAGCTGATTCAGTTTCCACCACCGCCGCCGCCGCCGGAACTACCACGGCAGCCGACTCCGGTTCTACCAGCGACAGCGACTCGGGGGGCAGTTCCAGCTCCGCAGCCGCAGCCGACAAGACTGTCACGAAGACCGTGACGGTCTCCGATTCAGATGCCGATACTATTACCTCATCCACCACCATCCGGAAGACCTCAACTACGACGGTTGTTGTGACCAGCACGACCTTTAAGACAGCGACTGTTACCAGCAGTGGTGAAACCGCCACGAGTACCGTCTATGAGACGTCTACCAAGTGGGCTAACGAGAAGCGTGCTTTGAACCTTGCCCCTCGAACCATCGGACCTAATGGAATCGTTCTTCACGAAGCCGAGATTACCCAAGCTGCCGAGCTTGACGATGATGAAGAGGAGGAGTATCAGCTCCGCCCACGCAATGGGCTGGCCAAGCGCGATACAGTCACAGTCACCAAGACCGTTACCGTTGGCAGCAGCGACGACACGACCGTCACCAAGTCTGTCACCCAAACCGTCATTTCCACCGCGAGCAGTGTGACCAAGATCACCAAGACAATCACCGAGACTGAACAGGCCGATGCTAGCACCACCGTCACTGTCACTAGCACTTTAACCGTCACCTCTACCAAGGTTACAACCGGCGTCGTTGCGACCTCTACCGCTTCATCATCCGGAAGCGACGATAGCAGCAGCAGCTCAAGCAGCTCAAGCAGCAGCAGCGGTCTCTCTACTGGCGCCAAGGCTGGCATTGGTGCTGGTGCTGGTATTGTTGGTCTTGCTGCCATCGGTATCCTCCTCTGGTGCTGCTTCAAGAGACGCAACAAGCCCTCCAAGTCTGAGCTCGACGACATGTTCGGCTCTTCCGAGGTCCCTGTTGGTCCTGGCCCTGCTCGCGACTCTTCTGCCCGCCTCTCCTCTCACATGTCCCAAATTTCCCCTACTATCCCCAACGTCACGCCCGTTAAGAGCCCTGCTCCCGAGGGCTACCGCGGTACTGCCTTGGGAGACGGACGCGCTGGATACGCTAAGCCTAAGCCATTCGGTGCTGCTTATGCTCCTGCCCCGGCTGTAAGCCCCGAGGCAGCCTATTCTCGCACGGCTACTGCAACCAGCGGCGGAGACGAGTACATGGAGATTCCTCCCCACGCAGCCGAGCTGCCAAACGATAGCAACACTGCCAAATGGCACCAAGTTAACGCTGCTGAGATTGACGGTCAACAAGTAACGAGCCCGCGTGGAACTAACCCACCAGACCACGTGTACGAGATGCCGGCTCAGCAGTATCGATAAAGAGAATGTATTGCAGGATGGATAGAATGGGGACGGCCTGATGTCGGGAGACAAAACTCGCGACGAAAAGGGCCATTAATGTCAGATATTGTATATACGATGTAAAATTTCCTACTGTTTTGCATGGGCTTCCTCTACACGACACAACTGGCGGAGAGAGTTGTGCGTCACACACCTAGCTACGATGCAGGTTCTACCTCTTTTTTTTTTTTCCTGTTTACTTATTTGACCACCCTACCTTTACCGGTGTATACTACGATCTTCAAGGCGACTCTTTGGCTTGCTGAGGCTATGCCTGGAATGATTTGGGGCAAAGGACGAAAAGGACGTGGCCGAAATGGGGAGCTCGGGATCGGGTTACCATAGTTTTCCTTAGTTAATTGATTCGAGAGATATCCACCACGGGGAGTTTTTATGGACGTGTCGGTTTCCAGTACCCATGTGTGTGTGTGAGAAGTGATGTTGTTTGGTTCTGTTCCTGCATGGTTTATGTCGATGTGCAGTAGCAGGCATTCTGCAGCGATTTGGTGGATGTACCTGCTTTCACCGAGGCAGGCACCGATTTCGTGTATGCATGTCAGCGAGTCTTGGTATTTGGATGTCTGACAGGTACCCAGGTAGGTATCTTGGTAGTTTTCCCGTGAAGTATGTTTTGACCAATGGTTAGGGACGTGCTTGGTTAGGGCAAGATGAGGTTACTTTCTGCCTATTTCGGGTACTTATGTCACGGTATCTAACGGTGGTTGAAGTGGTAGGTAGGTATGTAGGGAAGGTTGAGGGACAAGAGACAGAATTAAAGTAACGGGCTAATTAAGCACCCGGGAGTGTGTTTGTTTTGGTGCGCAACTAGGACCCTGAAAAGTAAACCACCTACTTCCCTAACAAGCAACGAAGCAAGCATGGCGCCATGCAGATGCGGGAATGTCAGAGTGTCAGGCGGATGCATATCAGGACTGAATGAGATAGTTTTCTTTGACAGGATGAAGTAAGTATTTGGTCAACTGGGCTGTGATTTGCAGATACATTGATATTAAGAACCGCTTTCTGGGCCACCTCGATTGGCTAGTCTAAAGCAGGCAAACGACGAATGTACTTGGGAGGGAAAAAACGAACCATTCTCGAGCTTCTTCCTATGTGTACGGACAAATCGTCTTTGATCCGATCCGTCCAAATATCAAGTTAAACAGTCCTCATCGCATGGCCTGATTATTCCTGTGTCCAGCACATGTACGTACCCGTCTCTTCTCAACTAATGATAATAAAGACCATGACTAAACCGGAGCAGACTCGGCGGATGTTGTGCTCAAATTGTGAGTGAAACCATACGAAACCCACCCACCTCGTGCCAAGACTAGCTTTTTTCTTGAGTAATAGTCCATATTTTTTTTTATTACCTCGTTGCTTGATCAGCAGTTTCTTGGCACGACCTTGTTATCTTGATCCTTTTCCTTAGTTTCTTGGCTTCAGATAACATATCTTTGGAGAAACAGAAGTCACGAGTTGTGTCTGTGACGAGCAGAGCGACCCTCACTTTGCACCTAGCAGTTCTGCCTCTTGTCTCTGAAGTGCCCTCGTTCGGTTCCGGAAACTTCTTTGCTCTTTGCCCCTCTCTCTCTGCTGTATCGGAGCTCGAATCGCTCCTTGTATCGGACCCCAATGGGATCTCATCATGAGGCCGAAGATGAGGCTACGCCTTCGGACCAAACGAAAAGAGTCGACCAAGAAGCGCAGAATGAGCTCTCGCCAGAGGACTTGCAAGCCGAGGATAAGCTCCTTCGGAAGCTGGACCTACACATTATCCCTTTGATCATGGCTCTGTATCTGTTTAGCTTTCTTGATAGGTAATACTCATCAAGGTCTTATAGAACTCAAAGTAGTATATGCTTACTCGCGGGCAGGGTCAACATTGGAAATGCTCGTCTGTATGGACTTGAAGAGGACCTTGGCCTTTCGTCGGAGCAGTTCCAAGTCTGCGTGTCCATTCTTTTCGTCACTTACCTCCTCTTCGAGGTCCCCTCGAACTTGGTCCTGAAACTCTTCACCCCTCGGCGGTGGATCGCCTTCATTGCTGCTGCTTGGGGAATCTTAGCTACGCTGACGGGTCTCGTCGACTCGTATGGCTCGTTGATTGCGTGCCGTCTGCTCCTTGGAGCTGTTGAGGCGGGTCTCTTCCCCGGGCTGACTGTGTACTTGACCTTCTTCTACACTAAGCGTGAGCTCGCTCTCCGCGTGGGCTACCTCTTCGTCAGCGCCGCCGTGGCTGGGGCACTGGGCGGCCTGCTGGCCTATGGTATCGGTCATATGGAGGGTGTGCGCGGTATGAGCGGGTGGCGTTGGATTATGATCATCGAGGGCATCCCAAGTTTCATCGTCGGGGTGGTGACGTACTTTGCGCTTCCCAACGACGCGGAGACGGCGTACTTTCTAGACGAGACGGACAAGGCGCTGATGAGGGCGAGACATGCACGGGAGTATGGGAATACCAAGTCGAGCCGGGAGTTCAACGTGGCCGATATGCTGGCTGCGTTCAAGGACTGGAAGGTCTGGGCCTTTTGCGTTGCCCAGTTTGGTGTTGATACTATGCTGTACGGTGAGTGGTGGACTTTTTCTTTTCGCCCTGCTTCAGCCTGGGAGCCTCGAAACATAGCTTGGATGTTGAACTGACAAGCTTAGGCTTCTCGACGTTTCTCCCTACTATCATTGACGACCTCGGCGAATGGTCGACGGCAGAAGTCCAGCTTCTCACCGTGCCTTGCTATTTCCTCGGCGCGGTAGCTTACATGTCGACGGCCTATCTATCCGACAAGACGCAGCGCCGAGGTATATTTTGCGTCATCTTTGGGTTCATCAGTGTGATTGGGTATGCCATCTTGCTTGCTGATGTTGCCACTGGCGTGCATTACTTTGGATGCTTCCTAGTAGCTGGTGGATTATATGTTGTTGTGGGCATGCCGTTGGCTTGGGTGAGTTCTCGGGACACCGCAGCGAGGATGTAAGTATTTTCGTCGACTGACAGGCGTATTAGTTGCCGACCAACTCACCGCGATATGGAAAGAGAACAACGGGGACAGCCATGCAGCTCACTTGGGGCAACGCTGCGGGAGTCATGTCTGCGTTCATCTAGTAAGTTTACTCCCTTGCGCTCACCATGCTTTAAAAAGGTCCTCTAACAGCGGCCGTCAGTCCTGCCGCCGACAAACCACGATATACCCGTGGGCATGCCGTCACACTGAGCATGGTTGCCGTAGGCACGCTGATATATGCGTTCCTGTGGTATTGGTACCGTCTGCAAAACCAGCGACGAGAAGCAGGCGAGATCAAGGAGGAGCACCGCACAATGGAGGAGGAGGAGTTGATGGAGTTGGGAGACGAAAGTCCTCACTTCCGGTATACTATTTAAACAGGAAGGCAGGTACCGTACTCTTCATTGACGCATGTCTTCAAGAGGGGCTCATGGTGGAAAAGAAGGAAGGTGAGAAGGACATTGATTGATGAAAAGAGAAACAGGCTCGGTGTTATGAAAGCTGGGACGATTCAAGAATATGAAGAAAGAGGCAACGTAGTCTACCTAGTAACTTGACGCTTAACCAAACTGACACATATGCTCATGTCGGGCCAATGGCGGCATTCTACAGAGTTGCGAGAGAAGAACTTCCGTGTGCTCCTCAGATGGGCAGATAACTTGGCGTTCAAAGGACACATGCTCTGATGATTTTTTAAAACTCTTGTAACTTCGTATTAACGGTTTATTGGTATCGGCGCAACTGACGACGACATGACGACGTGCCTAGGTGCCGCCTTTCCGACAAAACGCTAACAAGTTTAGTCGGTACCAAATCTCCAAACAGAGCGGTGCGGTCTGCACGGCACTGGCGGCAATGAACCAGCCGAGCGAAATGGGAATGGGGGCATACATCTTCACATTGTTCTTGAAGGTTGCATGGTTGAAGATGGGTGGTTTTACGTTTAGAGATCAGTACAATTAAGCTACCTACAGGTATGAGTTTGCACATGGGTTCGGATACATCCGAGTTGGATCGGAGGTATGGGCCCTGCAAGACGAACTGTGTATCTAACAATAGCGGATTCCAAGGCTCCAGTAAAGGATTGTAACCCGTGAATGCACTTTAATGTGTCAATCTCGCCAGTCATGGCCATTGATTCATCTTAGCCGGCGTTGGCACGCGGAGCACTCGGTACCTGGGGTGTCGACTTGGTTCCTGCTGTACTGTACACAAGCCAAACAAGGCCTGGTGACACAATTTTATACAAGTGGATACCGTCTCCAGTGCATAAATCGGGATACGATGTGGCAGTGCCGCCCTGCCGTCCTAATGCCCATTTTAGGCCATTGGTCATTGTGTGTGTGTGTGGACCAGCAAATGTTTGACCAGTGAGCTGCATACGTCAGCATCCAAGAGCAACGTCGCAGTGGCTTTTCACTTGTTGACCGGCGCTTTCCCCGGTGCATATACGAGCACAACACAAAGCACGAAGACAATGCTTTGGTGGCCCTGGCCTCTCCCAGCTTCAGCGCCGTCTGTATGGATGCCCTTCCTCTCAGCTTCGGCTGTCCAGAGTGCAATCAAAACCTCATAGACCAGATGACCTCTGCCTTCTCTCTGGCTCCGCCTGACGAATGCCCATTCCCCGTAACTCAACGCCCAGCCATAGCGTCTTCCCTTCTCTTTCTACTGCGCCCTGGCCGGATCGACGACGCCGTTGCCACGGGAAGGCTAACTAAACAGCCCGCCATCCCTCCCCCTATTATTGCTATTATTACCGTACCATACCAATTACCGTGCAACTCGTGCATCAAGCACCGTACCGCACTGCGCCAACACCCCAGAATCTGACCTGGCATTGGCAAGCCTGGCCCGCTCGTCTCCCCCGTCAATGGTCAGCCACGACATGACGGCAAGCCCAGTCAAGTGCCTACGCGTAGGATTTTAGTGGACGGTCCTCTCCACCGCACTTGTAGTTTTACTGGGGTGACTGTCTCGTCTTGTTCCGTGCCTTCTTTCTCCCTGTTGCTGGCTTCCTTCCATTTTTCTCCCCTCTTGTTTTTTTTCGCCTTCCTCAATCTTCATTCCGTTCACAACAGTCGCTTCCATTTCTCTTTCCTTGGAAGAAAAAGAGTCCCTTCGTTTGACATCCTTCGTTCGCTTCGTTTTCTTCCATCGACAGCTTTCATCTCTGCATCAACATCGATACTCCAAAGACCCATCATTTGCACTTGACCTCATTTGGACCTCGTTCGACCTCGCATTCAATACAAGCACACGATACCACAAGACAGCACCATCTATCATCATGCGTGTCCAACTCAAGCACATCTTGCCTTTGGCTGTCCTCCTCACTGGAGTTGCTGCTAAGACCACCGCCTCTGCCGAGACCACAGACGCTGCCACCGAGAAAGCCACTGCTACCGACGACTCGGCGTCTGCCACGGCCACTGGCGACGACAGCACGGCCACGGGTACTTCCGACTCGACTGCCACAGGCAAGGACAGCAGCACCACTGCGACTGGAAAGAAAAAGTCCGACACCGAATCGACGGGCACGCCAACGACTGTCCATGAGACGACAGACACCTGGTCGGCTACCGTGCAAAAGACTACTGCTCCGGATCTCGAATCGTCCGGTGTCTCTCTCTTCGGGAAGAACCCCAACTACATTGTTGTGACCTTGTCGGTTGGTCTCCTGACTGCCAGCATGAACTTTCTGTAAAGCGGTTGAGACGGGCGGAATCTGCCAGAGAAACGGCTTCCATGAACCACCAACATTGGCTTATTCAAGGTGGTGTGACGTTGGACACGTGAGACGGAGCCTGGAGTTTTTTTTTACTGCCTGCTTTGTTTGTTTACTTTGGCATGCTGATATATCGGATTGCTTCACTGGAAGACAATGGATCATGGGGGTTTAATAAGATGGCGTGCTATGCGGCATTGAGACGTCTCCTTTCTAAGCATTCACATGGACAGATTATGAAGGCTCCGACAGTGAAAGACTATCTAAGAAAAGGAACCCAAAATGAGGTCCGACCCCGGGGGAAAAATACAAGTAAAAACCGGGGATAATCCAGGGGCTAGAGGATAATAATAGTTTTTTTGTACAGGTTTCGTACAAGAGGAGTGGACAAATTATGAACTGCATAAACCAGCTCCATCGTCTCCTTGTGCACTTGAGTGGGTGGGCATGATTTATGTCGCACGGATAATGTTGGCTGAGGTGCTCCGTGGGCTTCACATGATTCTCTTGGTGAGTAATTGGCGGCCTGACTTTGTTTTGGATTGGGGGAATAAAACTGGAACTTGATCTACAGCAGATCCCTGGTATCACAGTTGT
The DNA here is from genome assembly GCA_023509875.1 of Rugonectria rugulosa. NCBI lineage: Eukaryota > Fungi > Ascomycota > Sordariomycetes > Hypocreales > Nectriaceae > Rugonectria > Rugonectria rugulosa. The sequence goes on from JALNIO010000402.1 coordinate 8,836, forward strand.
AGAAGTGAACGTGTTGTTTTCAGTCATCTCTCGTCATCAATCCCTTGCAGACAGTAAATGGTTGGGTCCGCGAGGCAATACAAAGTACAGACAACCAGGTCAGTTGCCAAGGGAGAAGCCGAATGTTGTATAGATTATGAAAACTGATCCATCCGATTTTCTAAATTCATCTTTGTCGAGCTCGATTGACTTGTACTTTGCGTTTCTTAGGGCGAGTTGGCGAGGTAGAGGGATGGGTCAACGAACAAAGAGCCTGATACCATGCCAATCCCGGTGCTGTCCGAGTATGTCGAGGCCGATTCACGCATTCCAGGTCCCCTTTGTTCCTCGACATCGGCCTTTCCTCGACTGGCATAAGCGCATTGCTTGCAGCTTTTCACTCCTCGCTTGATGCCTCTTTGATGAATCAAAGTGCATCCCTCGTCGCCGGAAAGCTTAAAAGACCCTTGGGGTCCAATCACAGCGATCTCCATCGACGTCATAACCCTCTGCCGCCCGCCTTCCCACCCCCGCTCACGATGATCTGTTGTCGCCGATTCTCTTTTCAACTCCCCACACTGCTCTCTGCGTTGCTCTGGTCAGCTTCTCATTGGGCGTTTGGCCCAATCATGCTCCCTTTATGCCCAATGCTGGGGAAAGACGGGAGGACGGCAAGGATGTTCCAACAAGACTGGGCATCTTTTCTCTTCTTCTGGCAGGGCAGGGCTGGGCCTGACGATTACTGGCTGAGATGCTTTGGTGATTGGTTTCTTAAAGGTCCAGCCAGCTCAACTTGTTGGCCCATTGGAACGAGAGCAATGGATGTCGTTTAGAAACCTACCCGAGCCAAAGAGTCGTACCTCGTGTGCACTGGTTGTTCCCTATTGCAACCGACTCACGTGAGGATGCGGCAGCGACCCCGATCTGTACCAGTGCCTGCCTGTACTCCGTACCTAGACTTTGCACATCAGGTCGCGATGAGGTGGGGCCTCTTGCCGGTGATTCACTGGCCAATTTTACATGATTGGTGCGATGGGTGAGTGATGGGTGTGCTTTGGTGGTGCTTGGATGCGGTGCCTTTGACGTGCCTTGCATTTAGGGAAGGGGACATCCTTTCGTTTATTGCTTCCCACTCACCACCCCCACCATCCCTCCATTGCTCCATCTACCGTCTACCACCGTCTACCACCGTCTACCACCGTCCACCTTCCACCATCATCATCACTTCGCAGCTTTGGTTCATCCTTTTAACCCTTCCTAACTCGACTCAGCTCCCCAAATTCCATCTCAACCTTTCCATCTCTCTCCTCGCATCTCTCCATCGTCGACTTTCTTCCCCCGTCTCTGCCTTGTCAACCTCCTGCCTCAACTGCCCCTCCGCCATACCAGCTGTCGTCATCGCGCATACACCTACCAGAGCAAACACACAAACCCGACTGCTGGACCTAACCTTGATTCACTCGATACTTCAATAATCTCGACCTAAACGACCAGGCGCCTTTGATTCTTTTAAAATCCGCGATACCTCCCCATCAACTACTTGGCTATTACATCATGGCGCAAGCGTCGCATCCTACCTTCATCAACCTCCCGCCCCCATCGTCCCGACCAGACACTCCGTCTGAGACGCCGTACGTTCGCTCATCTTCCCGTTGCCTCATCTCTGTCCGCGATGCTTGACGGCGTCCTGTTCAATTGCGCCTTTGCTCACTTGACATCTTTTTAGTGGAACGCCAACCAGCACCACCACTTCCCTCTCTGCTCTCTCCACCACCGCTATCAAGGATGGCCATCGCGGCCACTTCCCTCCAGGTCCTCTCAGCCGTGGACATCAACACAACCCCTCCACCACAAGCCTCGAAGCCGAACGCGCAGATCGCATCTCCCGTCTCGCCGGACTAGAACGTGTCTCGACCCTCCGCGCCCCTCCTCAAGGCTCAGCGCCTGGCCCTGCCAATTCCGTCTCACCACAAACTACCCCGACCTCCACCACCGGTTTCCCGCCCAATTACCCTGCGACCCAGCACCTGACTCCCGCCTACTTTGACAGCAATGGCCAGCCCGTCGCTGTTACCAAGATGAGCACTGTCGGTACTGCTAGTGCGACAGAGAGCCACGTCGACGACGATCGCACCACGGCAGGGGATCACGATGAAGATATGCTTAGTACTGGCACTAATTACCGTGAGGCCGACTCCGTTGCTAGTATGGGCGGATACCCCGATGCAATGGATGAGGATATGGATCGCTTCACTAACCGTTCTGTTGGTGGCTTCGAGGATCGCATGAGCGACGATGGTTCTGCGTCTTTGGTTGGCTTTGGCGAGGGTGCTGGAAGCACCGTTTCGGGTCCTATCTATCACCGAAGACCGATTCCCGGTTCTGTTAATGCGCAGCAGGCATGGTCTCTTGAGCGAACGAATTCAGGCCTTAGCGACTCGCGGCGTGAACGAGATACTCACATGAGCGATACTCCCGTCAGCGTTTCGGCTCTGCAAGAGCGACGGGATGCGCGCATGGTCGATGGAGTGGCTACTGATCCTGAGCATGATTCCTTCGTCGATACAACTTTCCGGGGACCCATTCCCACGCATTCCCAGTCACAGCCACAGTCACAAACTCAGCCTGGCGGAGCTCAAGAGACAGCCGAGAGGATTGTGCAAAGACTGGATAGTGGCGAGACCAACACGGGAGCTTCTGGTCTTGTAGGGCCTGGCCGAAGCGGCGAGCCACTTGGCAAATTTTACTTTGAGGGCGAGAAGGGGGATAATTAGTTACACACATTTCCTTGATAGCAGCTCGACTGCAGGGCAACAGATTCGGGCAAGCAGATATTTGTTTTCATTAACACACTCGTTCTCTGTCTGAGACTTGATTCTGGACCAGGTATGGGATTATCTGCCTGTTTTAACTCTATGTTATTATGATGATATGCGCAAGGAGAAACGACGTGTTTCATGGCCATGGATGGTATGCGATTGTCGGAGACTGCAGGGCACGTCTCATGGATTATGTAACGTTCAAGTCAGTTGGTAGTTTATGCACGTCCTTCCCGGGTGAAGTTTTACTATCTGAGGCATCATGCTGGGCTGGTTTGCCAACAAGAGCTACGAGTCTGAGAGAGGTCTGAACGCCGCTCTCGTGTTCCATCCAAGTTAGTTTGTCTACGAATGTGCGTACAGTTATGACATTCCTTGTCTGGGACAACTTGCAGTATAGGAAAAGGTGCTTGTATATGCAGTGTCTAACAGAGACCAAGTCCCTCTTCGCATTCTGCGGTTGCGGCTTTGTATTCGTATAAAGTAGTAATAGTAATGGTAGTAATAGAGAGCATCATAAATGGCTTGGTGAGGTTCAAGTACCTCGTGCCATGGCGACCCAACCCCTTAGACTAAAGGGACGAACCAGTCATGACGGGTAAAAAACTAGAAAACAAATCATCAAAAGAGGTCCTCCTCTTCGTGTTATGTCGGGAGGCCTGGTTCGCCGCCGCCCTCCTCGTCGCCTTTGTGCCCAAGCACAAACCCGCCCGACGATATGAGGCCTGGGGGCATAGTTAAAAACAACAAAGTAAATAAAAAAAAGAGAGAACTCCGTCCCGTCATTCTGATGACGTGCGCCCCGTTACCGGCTAGAGTGGCAATACCCGAGTATCATTATGCCATCCCGCCTTCTTCCCACCGGGAAACACCAGAGCGTTGTACCAGCGGCCAATATTGACTGGACCTGACGGTAACCATGATTAATTCCTGCCCGCAGGCGTCCATCCCACCGAAAAGTAAAGCAAAGAGACCATTGGAAAAGGTCGACTTTGCTGTGTCGTTGCCCGTAACCTTGAGCGCCTGGCTGATTGCATGTGGCCTTATCCCGCCTGAAAAGCGTGATGGCTTGGTTGAGCTTGAAAAAGGAATCATTGAATGAATAAAAACAACAGACTAATGTACCGTCGTGTAGCGGGTAGAGTGAGGAGATGAAGAGGGATAAAGAGATACGTAGGTAACATGGTGTAGCAAATGATTTCCCTAGGGCCAGACATTGACGTCTCTCCTGTTTGCTACCAAGAGATACCGCAAACAAAAACATATCGTGTGTTGCAGATAGGGGGAGCCTGGGCACTTTTTCTTCAAGCACACATGAAGTCAAGGCCCATTCGGCGGGCCAGAGTTTGCCAGTCCCAGACAGATGGCCAATCGCCGTGCTCCATCCTATCCCAAACAGCCTCGAGGACCTCGGAAACGCGGTCGCAGTTCCGGAGGCCAGTATAGCCACGAACTGCCTTGATGGCCGTTCTGATTCTCTCACGTTGAGTCGGCTCGAAGCATGCAGTACCGATGAGTAAGCACGGGATGAGAAGAAGCGTCTGAGATGGATCAGAGGGAGTGAACGTTTCTAGGATTGCCAGTGACTCCTCCACAGCCTTCGTGATGCGCTCATCGTGATAAGCTGGTCGACGGCTGGGAGGTGGTGAAGATGCTCTCGGGGCATCTGCAGCTTGGGAATCCTGCTCGTGCATCGAATTCGTCCTCGAAGGGTTCCTCGATGAGGGACAGCTGTGAGGTGTGTGGAAACCATTCGCTGGTGTCTTGGCCGCAGAGACAGTGGCCACCATCGAGGCTCGGCGCGGAGGCATAATTGGCGTGGCAATCGGAGGCAATGTGCTAAAGGTTGACCGTCTCATTGAAGAGCTGGAGGGTGGGTAGATGGTTCGAAATAGATATACCCAAATCATCTGCTTGTAAAGCAAGGCGACCCGGTCACGACTATCTCCCATCGGCCAGTGAGGAGTCCACTCACGGAGATCTGCGTCAATCTCAGCCGCTCGGTATAGGCTGGTGTAATCGACAAGAGGATCGACACGATGGACCATGTTCTCTCGGATTTTGTTCCGCATCCCGCTGATTTCTACCAGATACTCAAAGAGACCATCCGAAACGCCGATGAGCCGAGGAGGGTGTATGGGCCACGAAGAAGTCCATTCCGTGGTGGTAAGTCGGTCGTCCCTCGTCCCGGGATGCCATAGTAGGTCATCGGCATAAATGTGGTATTGGAAAAATTCGGTGATGAAGGTATGGAAGGCGGGATCTTCGGGGGGGTACTCTTGGATGAGCTTCTGGTACGCTTTGAGATGCACCCGGTGTTCCGCTCTTGGGTTACCTTCAGCTCGGGTCTGCAGCAGTAAACACAACATCTGTCCATATCTCGCGTATAGGACGGTGTTGTACTCGGGGTCGTGTTTGTCGAGAGGCAAGTTCAGATCCTCATATAGTCTTTCCATAGCTCGATCATGGTGGTATTCAGAACGCTCCTCCAAGCGCTGCCTGCTGGACTGGGGGTTGTCAGATAGGAGTTTCATGCCATAGGGTGTATCCAAGTCGATATGCTTGCTGCTAAGCGATAAGATCGAATGCATGAGTCCTTGGTGTCTGTTGGCAAGTTGCAGAATCATGTCTTTGAAGGCATTCTTGGCCTCGCTTTCGACGGTTAGAACATTGCTTAACTGGGTGATGTAATGCTTCCAGAAAATCATATCCTCATTCGTTTCGACACCATGGAAGATTGGCTGCATGGTAATCACGGGAAGAGTCTCCCGTCGTAGGCGTTCTGTATCATTAATCAGATGGCTATTCCCAATCCCAAAGAGATCAACATACCCTCTTCTGCTTTTTCTTTGCCGCTCTTCCAGATTTGTTTTTCATGGTAACCTTCACAGACTACCGCATTCTTCTCGCAATTCATACCTATAGTTTTACATTAGAACACTCAGGAGACATTGGCATTGTTGAACTGGGTCGTACATCGTGGCTTGGCTTCGTCGCACTTCTTCTTTCGCTTTCGACACGTAATGCAACCTGTCTTTGATCGACCCTTTGTGACCTTACTCTGACCAGGTGCAGGGGTAGTAGGATTCTTCCTTGGTCGTCCACGGGGTCGTTTTTGCTTGGGCTGGGATGCTGACTTCTCGGAGGCAGGTGCCGACGCTGACGAAGGTATCGGGGCGGCCTTGAAGTCCTCCAGCCTCAATTCATCCTCAAATGGTTCCAACTTGGGAATAGCGAGGATCTCATCCGACTCTTGTTCCCACCGGTTGTCCATCTCAACATCATCATGCTCACCAGATGCGGTATTCCAAGAACCTGATGAGCTAGCTGCGGGAGCCGGAGATGTATCCATCGCTACGTCTGTTCCTGCGCTGATAGGAGATAGTTGACCAGCCTGAAACTGGGTTGTCGAGCCGACAATCCAAGTCGTATTCGTGGGTGGTGATTGGGGCATCATGGCCTCTTCGGAGGATATGCTTTGCCTGTCGGTCCAAGACAGGCATCCGTCCGTCATCGTGTTAAGAGGGCGATCCATACTCGGCCGCTAGGAGACCGTTTATTTCGCGAGACTGAGACTCTTTTAGGGAGAGCGACTGGAATTTCCAAACAGTCGAAGCTGAGTTGTCTCAAGTCATATACGAGCTCGCGGAGTCGACGAGGGGGAAGATGGCGTCCAATTGTGGGTTGGCGAAAGCGAGGGGGCGGTGGGCGTTAGGTCACCCTGGCCATCGACACCAGCACACGGCAGCTGATTGAAGTCCCTTTGGTCGCCTTCCACAGGCGACAGGTTTAGGTGTTGACACAGAGTGAAGGAGGAAGAAGAGAGAAAGCCGAAGGATGGAGGGGCTCTGCGGGTGGGGAGTTCTTATTTGGAGCCGGGCTAACAAGACCGGGTGTGGAGGATTGAGATTCAGCAGTGTCTTTGCAGCTCCTCGAGAGCATCTCTCCACACCCATCATGGTCCAACTAGCTGACTGGATGACGGCTTCCAGACACGACAAGAACGCCATAGGCCCTGATGCCCTATGGACCCCCTAGTGAGACGGAGGGACCAGAACCATGGCCGTCTGCCATGTGCCGTCGGTCCCGTACTCGAGGCCGATGATGGCCATGAGGCCAGGCAAGGTCAATGGTCCCTCTCCTCCAAGCTACTCCGTAGCCTGGCCCGAGCTGACCTTCCAACGATGGAGGAGGGGATGGAATAGACGGGCCTTTGGGGCCCCTTGACACCAAGCTCCACCACAACTGATGGGGGGGAGGACCCCCAAGTCTTAGCGCAGAATGGGCCTCATGGAGGTCAGGAAGTCGACGAAGTACTTCAGGGTACAATAATCCGGCTTTCGGCTAAGTGGGACGCCGACCAGTTTGGTCGGTTTGTGTCGACTGGGGTTGACGGTGAGCAGGCAAAGCAGGCAGCGCGCTACCGATCCTCGAGCACCAAATGCGATGCGCGGAATTGTGATTTGTGAGACCTCGCATACTCGGTACTCCGTACATACTTGTAGTAGTCGAGGAGAGCGGGCCTCGAGCTGGCCAGTCTGGCACGAGGTGTGATGCGAAAGCGAGCGGCGATTTGAGCCTTGCAGCTCAAGGGGATGAAGGCGTGGGAAGTTCCAAACGGTATTCCGCCAGTCAAAGGTTGTGGAGACGACGACACCTTCGTGGTTCGACAATGTGTTGATCTCCTGCTAGAAGTCGCACGACAACCAAGTCCACCACATCGGCACCATATCAAGTCTTGCGATGGCCGGCTGGCACTACCAAAATCTAGACGCACAATGCTGTGGAATGATATCATGGCTGGCCTCGAAGGTTGGGCAATCGTGACTGTCGTTGGCTGTTAGGTCTGCATGCGTCCTGGGCTATCGCAATCTCCTATTGGTGACCTCTTAACGAGACTCTGGGAGCCACCTCGGGTAGAAACACCTACATCGAGCCATAGCCATGTTTCGACTTACTGGCATAACGTACAGTACTGTAACACTTGTACATGCATAGGATGCGCTATCCCGATAGATCCAACTACGAAGGACTGTACAGACACGCACAGTCCAGAGTAGTTCGTGCATACACAGCTCGCTGGTCAAGGTACTGTTTTCACCAGGTACCCATGAATTCCGCCCCTCAGGGCTGACTGAACGCTGGAGCACAAGTTACCCCTGTGTCCACACATATGTCGGATGGTCACAGAATGGGGTCAACCCAGATATCTCGATGTTTTCCTGATTGGCAAGGTCGGCGTTGTCATTCTCACTGTCATTGCTGTAATAGCCTCAACACCCGTCATCGGGCATCGGATTCAACGCTGACAGGGTGGGATAACGTCCAAGATGGGCCGATGGCGAGCCTATGCAGGCTTGTGTGGCTAGGTAGCATTGGGGATGGACTTGCGTAGGAGGAGTCGGCTCTTGGTAGGAGTGGATTTGCGGATAATTTCTTTCGTTGACACGTTCAGGCCTGGAGTTTGTCACAAGATTCAAGATGGTTGAGGCTCGTCTTGGTGTTGTCAGGTGGGAGTACGGAGAATAATACTTCGTACATGCATGGCCAGGGTCGGCACCTGCCTTGGGCGTACGCCGTATTAACTTATATCACTACTCCTATCTCGTTCAATGGGAAAGTGACACCCAAAACCATTCCATCCTGAGGAAGCAAGAAGGATGTAATGCTGCTCCGTGCACACAGTGCGTCCTTTCCCTCCTAGCTGTCCGCCATAACTTTATTTAGCAACGGAAGGACGTGCATACAGTGTGGCACAGTACGCGCTGTATCTCACCTGGGTAGGCAGGTACCTTACCTTAAACCTACCTACCTCCTTCCTACTCCGTACTTACCTTCGTGTCCGAATTTCCTTCAAGGGAACCGCTACTCTAACTTCATAGATCAATAGCACTCAGTCACTGACATCTCTGGCCTTAAACGCTGCCTTCTTCGCTAACCTTTTCGGACCCAATGCCAACGACAGTTGAACAATATGTACCAGTCTATTGTAAGTACTGACGACATACCCATGATTACGTACCGTGGTAATCTGCCGAGTACAAAACAAGCAGCTCTATGTCCCCCGGCTGAGGTCTACACCCGCCTCAGCTGAGACGGTCCCATTCATTAGCCAAACATACGGGCTGCGCAAAGCCCTACATAGCTCTTGTCAACCTTTAATTACTGGGCTGCTGGGCAGGAACAACAATCACTTTGTACGTGCGTCCGATGCAAGGCGCCAGAGCATGAGCTACGGCTTTCTGACAATCTGCAGGTTTCCGCCACTACCTGAACAACGAGACAATGTCGATCGATAGTGCGTTCCGAGTATTCATTCACATGGCTCCTTCGCGTTCTACCCCCTTTTCTTGATATATCCGAGTGCCGTTACGCTGTATTTCGTACGGATACAACCCTGGGACTCCATTTACCATCCAACCCAGCTGCATCCCACTACTGCAGCCGCTGGTTAGCGCACAGCTGTTGCTCAACCAGGATCGAGGCTCACTCACCACTCTAATATCGCTAGACTTGCCATTCCACCGGGCTCGGGGCTGCACATGCAAACCGCCAAGCGCAAGTACGTCGTACTTTGCTGGCATGAATGTTGCTAGCCTAGCGAATCGGCCATTCTGCTTCATTGTCCACTCTCTCCTTCAATGTTGCCTACCGATTGTCTTGGAATTGAGCTCACCCAGCATTTCTTTTTTGCTTTTTCTGAGGGGCGAAGATGATGGACTAGTCTCCTTAACGTTGCTTTTTACAATTCATCTATCTTTGGCCACTAACTAGGACTTGCGCTGCCCCTCATCAACCCATCTCCCGCATTCCAGGTCATTTTCACGGACCTAAAAGTGGCCATGGCGAACCGTCTGACTAGGTTGGTCGATCGTCAAAGCAGGTTCGCTACTTGGCTGCTTGGTCATCGATTTGGCATACCTCCTGACTCCATCTGGTAGTGCCGGCTGCAAGACGCCTCCTTTGGGTCCGGCCAGGCCTTCTGTAATCTCTTGTATCCAAGCTACAGGCGCGTCCATCGCCTTCATTGAGACCCACGGACAACTAACACTTCTGGGGAATACGGAGCACGGGATATAGGAGTGAACCAACTACGGATTGATCTTAACTTAGATTGAAACGTCTCAGATCAAGTTTACGGAGTACAGTGACTTCCGGAATAACCCCCACATTACACGACGAAACATGGCTGTCTGACTGTTTATCCAGTACTCCGTACATCTAGCCATGTATGGCAAATAAGAGCAGGAACGACATCATCATAACGGTTCGAAAAAGTTAATTCTTGAGGACTCGAATGCAATCCTGATCGAGAACCAAGGCGATGGCCTGGCTCTATTTTGCTTTTGTCTGTAGCGGAGACTGGTAGCATCAACTAAGAATGCAATCCCCTGGAGGCACCTACGGGGTAGGATTCTAGGTACCAGGGTTTGATGACAATACAGTACCTGCGCTGACGTACACTGTACATATGTGTATGCGGTTGGTGGGCCGTGCTGTCAACCATGCCGACAAGGTTGCTCTTGACTGGTCCTTTTTCGATGCAGCATCGAGACCTCGGAGCCCTACAGGCATGGAAAGGACAGATGCAACCCTGGCAATCCGTCATTAGAACTCTTAGCTTTTCTTCCGAGGTCCCTGAGGACCCCTTGCTAAGTACAAGGAAAGCATGGAGCTCTGTCCTCTCGAATGCAGAGATGAACGAGCAGGTGGCAAGATGTGATTTGGAATACAAGGGTGGCTGAAGGAGAACAGTACCAGAAGGGACAGCATCCAGAGCATACGTGTTGCTCCAACGAACCATAGTACTGACAATAGTTGTCGGTCCGGAGAGACCTGAGACCTTAAAGTACGGAGTATAGACTTTCTTTCTCTCACGGCCAGGAAATACCCCCTCCTCAAATCGACAGGACCGAATAGGGAGAGATGGGTGGACGAGCGCATGCATGTCAGCACGGTCCACGAGCAGACAACCATGCAGCCATATCAATTTGCCCACTGTTGATCCGGGTTGCCCAATTGAGTAATCCTCACCAGGCAGTGCAGACTTCCAAAGAGCTATTCACTTGCGTACGTACAGCACGTATTCACCCACGACCTCTCATCAATAGTTTCGACTAGTAATTAACCATGCTGCAGGTGCAGGATTTATTGGTCAAGAGGGTTGCTGATGCCATTAGAGGTTCATCCATCCACCTAACAGTACTACTCACGATTCCTGTGTCCCGGCGACCATTCCGATAGTACGAGGGAATAGCCCCCAGATTCCGCGCGACCACGATGAAGGCTGGTAGGTTCCCTCTGATCCGCAGATGCTTCCAGCCTGTTACGACATCGAGATATGCCTAGACATCACGTAAGGTATTGGAAATTATTGAGCAGGCAGGCTTTTTCGGGGACTGGACGTTAGCATCAGTACGTATATTGATTCTGAACTTAAGTTAGTAAATATCCTTCTCTAACGGAGCACTCTTCAGAGGACTCATTCCGAAATGCCGCAAGCCTCAGCCATCCTTTTTGGCACTAGTTTGGCGTTTTGCGGATTAGACTAAGAATTGATACCACTAGGAGGTACTGAGAGGTACTTCCTGGCTCCAGTGTCCAATCATCGGACGAGCTTCCCGAGGTTCGGCTTTGCCTTGTTGGTTGGGATAGAAATTCGTTTCTGTTCTATTCCTCTGGTATAGCATGGTGGTGTACAGTAGGTGTCACCTCCATAAGTAGCATTGATACAAGCAGTTTAATTCTATGGGCAACCCGATAGAGCAACCCGGTTTAGCAACGCTCACAACACATGGATATCTACTGTTTGCAGCCAAGACAGCATCCGAGGATCACTTAAGATCAACGTCGCAATATCTTCCCACTCGACCGTGTGGCTTGGGCGTTCTAGACGCCGCAATGTGTGAGTTGAACGGTGCCCAAGTCAAGGTGCGGACCGTGACTGACTCCCGTCTTTTCCCTAGCTCAGCGACTGAGCGGCCAAATGGATCCAACCAGGTCATTGGCATCTTACGGACCAGAGCTTTCCGAAGGGATGCGCGCAAGAAACGACGTCATCACCGAGACCAGCTGTGCACAAATGCGGTGCTTCCGTGTAGGACTTCTCAAAGAAGTATCAACTATGGTACGGGTTCCATAATAGAAGAGATCCGACGGGATAATCGACCAATGGATCCGACTAGCAATATTCACTGGGCGACGCTGGTGCAATCGTTGGCCTGAGAAGGATTCCTGAGACTGTTCTGGCCTCAATTCTCGGCCTAATTACACTATTATTGCAAAAGCGCGGCTCAAGGGAGGACGGTGCGCGTGCGCCATCTCTCGATCCCCCCGGTGGTGAGCGGACCTGCAGCATTGACACGCAGCACCATGTCGTGGCAGCTCGTCATCCGGGGTGTTCACCAAGGCGAAAGACCCTGGCGATCCCTCAACACGGCGCATGCCAGCACTACCACGCTGATGGTCTCGATCGTGCTGCAGGCAGATCTGTCCAGTTGGGACAGTAGTTGGTCCACCATGTGCGGCACAGAAATGTGCAGTTGAGCTCGTATCCAGAAACATCTCGATACCACATGCCATGAAGACCAACACGATGGGAACTCCAAGCCTTTCCCGAGCCTCTGACTAGGTTTGACCCCACCATCAGCCTTGGGCCTTGGGCCTTGGGCAGCTCGTCAACTGACACCCTGCCCGCCTAAGCCGGAGGGTCCCAGCCTACGAGTAGCTGGACAGTATTGCTTCTTCGGACGTAAAGATGTACCCAACGCCACATCTTTACATGGATGCCCCGTCGGATATTAGGACCCAAACCGGGTCATCCAGCCCAAAGCAGACGGGCGAGGATGAAGCTGGTTCGAAAGAGGCCAGAACTCGATTGACTCTTTACTTAGCTTGATGGCAATGACCAAGTGCCAGGACAGAGGACTGGCAAATTCCAAGCAGATCTCCCGCCTCCCGGGCCGGGACGATCTCAAAATTGGTTAACCGGACCGGCAATTGGACCAAGATGCGGTGAGTAATCTTGGCATAGCAGTTGAACAAATATTGCAATGGCTCAGCGGCCGCGACCCCTTGGCCATTGGAGTCGTGGACAGGATACTTACAACCTAAATAAATTGCCCGTGGCAATAGCCAGCAAGCACGCTGTTACAACTTACAAGCTACTGAATGGCTGTGGGACGATAAGGCCTCCGCCCCCCATGAGGAATGTGTGATGGCCACTTACTGGAAGGGGGGAGGTGTTACGTCTCGACCAGCAAGGATCAAGTGCACCAAGTACGAAGCGCCGAGCATTGCGGAGAAATACAGAGAGCAGCAAACCAGTGCGTGTCGTCTCGCTGGCGCGTATTTGAGAATGGAGACGCCATGACCAGGGTCCATGATCTCCGTACGTACTTGGTGCGTTTCGATCTTTTCTTTTTTCTTTTTGATAGAAAAAGAAGGGCACCACTCATGACATCTGGCGCGCTTGATGCTCGGGACCTGGACCTGAACAGGGGTCGCGCGGTCTTTGCATCCTTCAAGGCGCCAGCCAAGGCGAAATATCCCCAGACTTGCTTCTCAGGACCTCGACTGGCTGATGGCCAAGATTGACCTGCTCCAGCCTCGAGCAATGTGCACGTTGTACAAGGCGTATTACTCCATAGGTACGTAAATCCACCTACTACGTTGCACATCGCTTTCCTTGTTTGCTTCTCTGGCTTTTAGTGCTGGGTTGAGCGATTCATGTTTGCAGGCATTCCCTTTTATTACCTCGTCTCTGACCGGTCATGCTCCCGAAGGATCGTCCTCGCACGTTTATTGGCTGACCATGCCTCAAGACGAGTCCTACCTGTGCCGCTCAGCTACCCCAGGAGTTCGGGTCGATCAAGCATACCCAACACCAAGCCATGGGTTCGTTTGCAATAATTACGCCAGATGGTGAACCCCCGGAGGGTCCCTTCCTCTATCAGCTGGCACCAACATAAAAAGAAAGGGCAGAAAAGCTATGTATAGCATCGTTAGCTTGGCTTGGTCACCAAACTCGTACTTGTGTGTGTGTGAATATGGACCGGGCCCCGATGGTCCGGTCATATGTAGAGGCGGTCTCTTAGCTTCGAGACTCCTCGTCTGCTGGAGAAGCAGTGAGATGGAGGGAGGGTACGTGCTTCGGGCGTTGGCCGAAGCGGCGAGGCCTACAAATAGTATGGAGTATGGAGTACTGCGGATGCTGCTCTCCTTTGGCCTCATCCTCTGCCATTCATGTATTATGCCGCCGGTACTTGGTCAACATACCCCGGACTGGGGAGAAGCAGGTCAAGGATCGGCAAGCATGCGCCTTCAGTGGCGGGGCGCTCTGGATGATTCACAGAGACTGCTTTTTGCGTGTCAACTTGAGGCCAGCCCAGCGGCAGTCATTGCAGCAAGCTGGCAATGCTGGCAATGCTGGCCAGCTTGCCAATGTCATCTGGTGGGGAGGGCGCTTCGTGGGGAAGCGGTGTGCACAAAAAGATGTGCAAGTATAGGATTGGATGGCCTCAACCATACCGTACGACTCAATTGAATGTCTGGGGTATTCATTGGTAAAGGACGTGAAAGCTGTTACATCATCGCTCCAAATACGTCGTCACAGCTTGCTGAACGAAGGAACTGCATGCTGTTCTATCCAACACGCTGCCCGACGAAACAAGTACCTACATATCAACATCTGGGCGTGGATAACAGGATAGCAACCAAAAGGCGGTTAATTGAACGTCATGCCTGCCCCTACTGTGTCCGGAAGCACTCTCCATCATCAAGAAGAAACCACGACGAGCATCGCCGCTCTCTCTCTCCTCTTTCTCTCTCTCTCCTCTTTCTCTCTCTCTCCTCTTTCTCTCTCTCTCCTCTTTCTCTCTCTCTCCTCTTTCTCTCTCTCTCCTCTTCCTTTTGGTACAGACTCCCTACGAATACTACGTACTGGTCCTCAAGCAACAGAGACCGGTTTGCCCGTGGCACAGTCGAGCTGCGCAGTGGGATGCAGGTGATTTGCGGGTGGGGGAGCGAAGCCAAACCGCGCTCAGGTCTCGTGCATCGTCACGAGAGTGGGATGTGTGAGTGGGCTCAGCTCCTATTCCCCCCCCC
>JALNIO010000402.1:23875-44653 GCA_023509875.1 Rugonectria rugulosa
TCCCCCCCCCCTTTTCCCTATCTACCGGTACAGTACAGACTCCCGAACTCGGTAGGCCATGCCATGTACCGTATCGGATGCAAGGAGAGCCAAGACACACTATTCTACATGTCACCCGGTGTGTGAGAGAAAGGGACACGTCTGTGTGTTGGTGGACGCCCGACGCTGCAATGCAAATGGGGGTTTGCTTTTTTAACTGGGTCTCGCGGTGTGATTCATGCACGCTACGAGTCAGGGCTGGATGAAGGTGTGAGAGACGAGAGAGCGGCAGAAACTGCTTTCCCTTTCCCTTTTTCTTGGTGTGATGCGCTGTGCTGCGCTGCGCAGTCTGCTGCTGGGTCCGCGTACGTACAGTAGTAACACGACGGCTCCCCGAGGAGGAAGAATACGGGCTGACGGATGTCACAGTTCACCGCGGCCCTCTCCTTGCGAGTATGCCCTGGAACCACAGGAGAGGAGCAGCTGATGAAGCTGCTGACATGGATGTGCGCCATGTAATCACCCAGGCATGAGGCAGGGCAAGAGGGAGGGGGAGGGGGCAAGCAGAGGGCCAATATCCATGCTCAAGGCCCTTTTTTTTTACGAGCAAGTGAAAGCGAGCAGGCGAGTAAGCCACCGACGACGGTGAACGCCATGTCTCACTCTGGCGGCCGTTTGCTCCGACCGGGCCCATGCCCTGCCCCCTCCCTCCGTACCCCGTACGGCCGCCGTAGCGTGCCGGGCCAACATACATGAAGGCTTCAGGGGGGTCGGATAGCGCTTCTACCTACTCCGGCAACTTGCCTGGTACATCACAACATTCACGACATTCACGACAAGTTGTACGAGTTTCTACGAGTTCTACGAGTTCTACAAGCATCAGCAAGAAAAACATCACCAAGGCGAAGAAACGGCACACAGTAGACGCATCCATTTTGTATTAGTCTGCAATCTTCCCCTAATCACTCAAAGACATCCCTGTGAAATCCCTCCATGTGGCATTGTATAGTAAACAATCTGTGACAGCCATACCCTGATTATGTGTTCTTCACAATAGAGAAAAAAAAGCGAAAAAAAACCAAAAACTCCAAAGTGAAAATTTTCCACAAGTTGGGCAGAGAAAATTGAGTTGTTGGCCAAATCGACACCCCCTGCGATTATGGCAAAGCTTTCGTCTTTTTCTCTGTTTCAGCGACACCAAAACTGAAATGGCCAAAGAGAAAGTTGACAAAAAGCATAAAAAGGAGAGAGGGAACGTGTTTACATCTCCTTTTGTTGTTGTTGTTTTTTCAACGACGTCGAGACACAGTCTCATCGTCTTGGTCGGGAGCAGCCTTGGAGACGGTCGTCTTCTTGCTGTCCCTCATGAAGGCGGACAAGAGTCCACCGCGGATGCCAGACACGGAGGGGCGTTCACGGAGAACCTCCTTGCTGGGCTTGCGGAGCTTGGAAGCGTCAAGGTGATCAGCCTTGCTGCGTCCGATAGTTTGTTTGTTGTTGGTTGTTTTGTGCTTGCTGGACGTTCCTCCGGAAGCGACTTGGTGCTCTGCGACTGGGGGGAGGGAGTCGAAGAGCGAAGTGCTGGGCAGGGGAGGGACCGGCGGAGGAGGAGAAGTAGAAGGTCCAGCAAGGTTTCTGTAGTTGCTGTTTGCAAACAGGGGAACGGGAGCGTTGGTGAGGAAGCTCTTGAGGTTGACAAGACTCTCCATGCTCTTCTTTCCTTTGAGTTTGATGCTGGAGTTGTCGCGAAGACTTTCCATGCTTCTCATGGAAGATAGAGGCGGCTTCGACGGCTGCAAGAAGGAGCGCTTGGGTTTTAACAGACCCCGGCTCACGTCTTGTGCTGCCTGTTCCTTGAAGTAGTGTGAACGTGCCTCCTTGGTAAAAGGGGGAACTGGTTGTTCTTGCTTGAAGGGGTCCCAGTGCATAGCAGGCTTAGCAGAGGGGGCGGTGCCAGGGAGAGGCGCCTCGTGTTGACCGTGGTTTGTTTTGTGAAAGAGTCTGGAGAAGGTCGAGGATGGAGTGGTAGGTAGGAGTTGTCTGGCTGCTAGTGGTGCAGGGGCAACGGGCTCGGTGGTCTTGGAGAAGTCATGACCTTGGGGACGAGGAGGTGCGTGCTCGTGTCCCATGGGAGACAGATCATAACTCTCGACTAGAGAGAGTGGGTAGGGTGAGTTGCCTTTTCCAGAGCTGGAACCATCCTGAAGACCGCGCAGATAGGCTGAAGAGCTGGGTTGAATACGAGGAGTAACACCAGATCTGTGCTCAGCTTGGTGGGTTGTTTGCACGGGCTTCTGAAGACCTCTGTTGACTCGGGGTTTGTTGTTTGAGGTATTCCCGGTGGGAGAAGAAGGCTCGAACTGAGGAGTTCGCGAACTAATTCTGTGTGGAGGAGTTGGGGGTACCATTTGGTTGAAGGCTCGAGTGAGGCCACCTTGCTCATTGCGAAGACGAAGGGTGTCATTGAAAGTTGACTTGGATTGCTCCATGGTCTGTTCAGTCCTTCCAGCAGTTGTCCTCATGCGTGGATGACGTGAACGTGCCAAACCCGTGTTTGTCTTGGAATGATCAAGGTGTCGAGGATTCAGAGAGTTGTTTTGGTGGTCATTGAGGCGAGTAGGAGACAAGTCCAGGCGGTTGATGTTTCTGACCACGTTGAACGGTGAGTCAGATTGGAGAGATTTGAAAGAGTGCGCTGGACTGAAGACTCCGGATGAGGTTTGTTGGTAGTTTCCTGGCGAGGTTGGTTCAAGAACTGGTTGTTCCTCATCGTGGTCATGCTCCTCGTGATGCTGCAAGTCGGTATGAACTTGAGTGCTGGGCATCTCGAGAAGTGACGTTGCTTGGTCTGGCGGTTGTTCATTGTGTGGTAAGGGGCGCAGACCGAGACGAAGAGGTTCAGGGCGCAAGTCCGAGTCCGTTGAATAGATTGAGAATCCTGAGGGTGATCCCGAAGGTGAGCCTGTGAACTCAGCAGAGGAGGGTCTGGGTAGATCCATGCTGAAGTCCTGGACAAGGCTTGGTTGTTGTGAGTAGTGTGAATGCATTAATCCACCTTCGTTCCCAAGGAGTTGCTCAAGCATTTTCGTTGGTGACAGACGTGAAGACTGGCCTGCAGTGATGGGAAACTGTGCCAAGGAAGTCTCTGCAGAGTTGTCATAGCTGCTGAGAGGAGAACACTCAAAGGCTGAGATGAGCTGATCAGGACTTTGACTTCTGACCGGGCTTGGTGTGAAGACCTCTTGTTCCTTGGTTGTTGTTTCCTGGTTGTTCAACTCAAAGGTAGTTGAAAGGTTGACTCCAACTTCAGGTTCAGAGATGTCGGAAACATCTTGAATGGGTGTCCAGTGGTTCACATCATGCATTGGCTCTGAGTGTTCCTTCTGGGGCTGTATTTCTTGTGTTAGCTCGCCAAGTTCTAAAAGTCTTGTCACACTTGTAGCACTTACTTGTTTGTTTGTGTTGGAGTCACCGGTGTCATTGGCCAACTTGGAAGATGAGGCTTCCAAGAAAGCTGGTAGAAGTGGCTGCAAGTCGCCAAGGTGCAGAGACAGACGGGCCAGTGTTTTGTCTTTTGGCGCAGGTCTGACTGTTGCAACTGAATCGGTGTCCGAGTTGTCTTGATCCAAAGAATCGAAGTTGCCAGCATTGAGGTTTGGTGTGGTCGCTGAAGTGGCGAGATCACGGTTGATGGAAGAGGGTGTCTTGGGAATGATGAAGAACTTTTCCCACCGAGGAGTCCAAAACCATTTCTTCTCTGGCTTTGGTAGCTCGCACGGTCGTCCTTCTCGTTCCGAGTTTGCTTTCTCAATGTGGTACAGGCGCGCATACTCCATGGGAGATAGTCGTGGTCTGCTGAGTTGGTACTTCAACTTTGGTTTGTCGTTTGACTGGAGATCAGCGAGGTTGTTGACAACTACTGTATCCTCCGAGGTCATGTTGCCACGAGATGTCCAGGATTCGGCATCATTGCTGGGCATAGGGTCAGAGATTTGCATCTCGACGGGTGCAGGACGCTTCTTCTTGATGCGCCTGAGTGATCCAGACACGAAGCTTGATTCACGCGGCTTTTGGTCTGTTTGATCTTCCGACTTCAAGGTTTGCTTGATGTCAGAGTTGGATGTCTTCTCCTTGACAGTCTTGTTAGGTTGCTGGTCGTCTGACTTGGCAGCTTCCTGAATGTCGGACTTGGAGGCCATCTTTTTGAGGAGCTTCTGAAAGATCTTTGGGGTCAAATCTTTCTGAAGTTTTTCTGGGATGGGAGGGATTGGAGGGACAGGAGGTATGTCTTCCTCAACCCAGCGTCCCTTCCCCTTGCGATCCCGTTTGACTGACTTCTGAGGACTGGGAGTTGGTGTAATCTCAGGTTCAGTTCTATCAGTGGTTCCATCAATGGTTCCGTCAGTTTCTTCGTCACTGTCGACATCATACTAGAAATCTCGACTTTGGACTTCCTTGGGAATCAACAATCCTAGTGAAGACTGTTCATGAGGGTTCATGTCTAACTCCTGGGCAAGAGGGTGTTGGTAGAACTCATGCTGAGAAAGATCTGCTGGGTACGAGAGAACAGGAGGTGCGTCAAAGTCGCCTCGAAAGGCTGCTCCATCGGTTTTGGCTCCTGAGATTTCTCGACCTGGCATACCATGAACGAGAGGGTTTATGTAGAAAATGTCTGATGCAGCCATCTTGGGTACAGAGGTCTTGGGAATACGTCTGACCCTGATCCGGCGAGCCTTGCGTACACGTCTTAGCTTTCGGCGTGCAGCAGTTCTCTTCGGAGTGTTGATTGGCACAAGCAGGCGTAGACGTGGCACAAATATGTCTGTGTGGTCCAGTGCCTGAGAGGGGCCCAACTTGGGGCGTTTGTGGCGAGAAGATCGACTCTTGTAGTGCTTGACTCTAGAGTGTCTCATTCTGGCGCGTTTGGGTTTGGAGGGTCTTTCCACTGTCGGCATCGGCTCAACGAACCTGACCTTCAAGGTCTTGGTGGATGTTGAGTTTTTGAGTGACGACTTCGTGAGAGAAGATTTCAGAGGTTGCTGCTTAGTAGGTGATGACTTTGCAGTGGGCGGATTTGACTGTGATGGCTTGGTGGGCGAAGTTTGGTGGGGTGTGTTGTTTTGACGTCCAGCAATGTCCATCTGCGCCATGCAAAGTTCCTCCAACTTCTTCACTTCTTCATAGTACAGGACGAGAGCCTGGCGAGCCTGCTCGTACCCGGGAATGGCACACCATCCGTTGAGTTTCATCTTGATGAGTCGAAGGCGGTTGAGAGAGGAAGGCTCATCGCTCATCAAGTGTCGGAAGACTGTGAAACGAATGCTGTCACGCAGACCCTCAGAGTAGGGAGTCGGGTTGCGATCATATTCATTCCGAAGAAAGTTGAAGGTAGGAAACATGGCGTTGAGTCTAGCCATGATCCTTGCAGCTTGCTCTTTCTCGCTGCAGCCTGCAGAGATGTCTTCAAGGAGCAGCTATGATTTTGAATGTTAGCGATTTGGAGTCAGTTTAGTAGTGCTTCTAGTTCAGACTTACGAAAGCTCTCAAACCCAAGTGGAATTTGTAGAAGTGGTTACAAGCTTGTCGATCAAGTTCTTTGATGGCTTGGATGCGTACTTGTTGCATCGCATCGCCGTCGGCTTGATCTTGATTCAGGTTGTTGATGGCTGTCATCGTGGCTGCCATGAGATCCTGACGTTGAATCTCAAGTGCATCCAGATGTCCGAGACCAGTCATAGCTTGAGATTTATCCATGCCTCCATCTTGTGTTGACTTGAAAATGTTCTTAGAAAGCTCCCGGAGGTGAATTCTGTTGTTTGTTGTCGGCTTCAGGTCTCTCGCAGCGACGATAGCTTGCCAGGCTGCTCTGAGAGAGACGTAGAGTCGACGATCATTGTCAAAGGCGCAAAGTCGATGTCGGATACTGTCGTCGAAACCGCATTCTTGAGGCTTGAGGTCGTTTTCTCCGAGATCAACAAGGCGCTTGATGGCATCAAGGCCGTGATGAAGCCACCACTCCTCCAGCTCAGCTGCAAAGGCTGGCATGGCGGGCGATGAATGATGAGGTTTTTGGTTTGGTAGTCAAGAAGAAGATGAGGTTTTTGTTGTGGTGAAGAAAGGTGTGATGTGTGAGGTGTGAGGAGGAGAAAAACAAATTGGGCGAGGAAAAAAAGGAAGGGCATATTTTAGCTCGATGTGTTCCTGATAACACCGTTTACACACGCCTACGTATACCTACGGTCGCCTTTTGTAGCAAACAAACGAGGATATGATGTCACCGAGCGAACGAGTAGACCTGGCCACAGCTGTTGAGCAGCTGGTCGCCAGTTGTTGACAATGATGGGTGAGAACAAGATTGCAACTCGGGATCGAGAATTTTTCGACGTATCTCGTCACTAATTCACGGTAGAAATGAACGGATTTGTGGGTATGAATTGTTTGCATTGTATTGTCGCGATATGAATTAATTGTTGTAAGTGGTTTTGCTGAAGTTGAGATGAAGATGAGTTCAGCTGGCGAAGGCGGGGACCAGATTGATATCGACAATGGTGGTCACGTGACTGTTCCATCGCGCTGTGCTACGTACTGTGGGTGCGTTGAAGACCACAAACGAAGCCGGGACTTTAAATTACGGAGTCGTCCTTAGAGTAGAAGTCGTCCGTACTCGTGCTCCGTAACTCAGATAACCTACCAGGTACCTAGACAATCTTGGGAGGCCTCGCAGCTCGAGTCGATGTCGCTCCCCAATTGACACCGTTTCTTACAGGCAAATGGCCCTTGATCTTCTCCAAGTAAAAGATGCAGACGCAGATGCAGTAATCTCAAATTGACCAAAGTCCCGATACATGTACGTCAGTGACGACAATTCCCTTCTTAACTTCAGCATACGCATACTTTCTCCTCTCCCCCCTGTCCTGCTGAAAACCGTCAGCTCACCCTCTGAGGATACATCGCGCAGTGACGTGGTCCACTGGCCGTAACCTCTAACTGTACAACTCCGTCCAGTGGGGCGTGGGGTGGTTTCAAGGGTATCCAGGGGATCTTGTCCCTCCAGTGGCCTTCCAGCAGTGACTCTCTAGTGGACGGTTGCTGCCACAAAGCTCCCGAAGTGACCGATGGCACCGCCTGGCCGGGTTGCGACTCGTTGCACCAAGCCTAATCTGGCGCTGGGAGGGCACCTCTAAATTGACCAGCTCAAGCTTCTTTGGAGATGAATCAGTTCCCTGGCCTCTTTATTTACTCTCTTTCCCCCTTTGTATGCACTCAGCCTGACTCTGGCCGTCTTCTACTCCCCAATTGGCCCCAAATCTATATCCTGCACGCTATTCATGTGCTGCTGCATCGTATACGACCAACAGCAGTCGTGATAATGGGGTATTCAGGGCGTACCGCGCTGCGACTCGCCCGTTTGGGCTACCACAACATGCGGCGTCAGAACCAGCTGCAGAAGTACAATTGGGGGCCAAGCAGCGTCGCTACCAGGCTTCGATTCTCTACCCAGAGCACTAAAAGAAAGGGTAAGTCTACCCAGGCTCGGTTATCTGTTCGCTGAAAAGTGTATTTTTGCCCTTCGTTCTTCATTTCGCTCCTTTCAAACCCCTACCATCGCCCTGGAGTTGCCAAGTCATCAACAGCCAGATCCTGGTCCCATGGCTGGATGTTGCTGAAAGAGCCCTGGATTTGTACCAGCAGAACGCTTTATTTTGTGAAGAAACGGAGAGAGGAATGCTGTTTTGGGACTCAATCTGCACGAATACAAGTGTTTTCGTTTATCCACGTCATTGAAGCTTTTGCTACATCCTATTTCCCCCTTTTCTCGTGGATCATGTTCTGCAAGACATGGCATCAACTGGACTAACCCCGAAATCCAGAAGAATTGCCGTTGGAAGATGGCGCACAACAACAGAATAGTTCTCATCGCTCAATAGAGCCATCTCTTCTCGCCAAGATGGGCGAATCCGCAGCAACCACCCTTGCCTCCATCGTTGTTCTAGCCCTTGGCTTTGCCGGTGCTGCTTACGCGTACCATAGGAGCTACAAGATGCTCGTTCTCAACAAAATGACGCGTGCTTTCGAGCCTGGCGATCCAGTTTTGGAACTCGCTGCCATTGGGAAAGATGCCCCTCGGAACCCTGGCAGTACAGGCGAACACTGGATCGTTCGCGGCGAACAGGAACGTGTGGATGCCATTGTTCACGGTCGCGACGTTGGACACTACCATCTGATCATCGGAGACAAAGGGTGTGGCAAGAGCAGTATGCTCATTGATGCCATGCGAAAGATTAATGGCGATGCTGTTGCCATGTTCGAGGCTCACGCTGATTTGGAAATTTTTAGAATTCGTCTAGGCAAGGCTTTAGACTATGAATATCATGAAGACTACATCGGAGGTTACTTCAGCGAGCGCGGCCCTCGAGAATCCACTGCGTTACTGGATATAGAGCGAGCCCTCAACAAACTGGAAAAGGTAGCCATGATCAAGAGACGCGAGAGAGGGAAACCATTGGTTGTCATCGTCAATCAGATGCACCTGCTTCGCGATGACGAGGACGGGCGAGACTTGATGGAGCTTCTTCAACAGCGTGCTGAACAATGGGCTGCTGCTAATCTGGTGACCATGGTGTTCAACTCTGATGACTACTGGGTTTATGAGCGTTTCAAGCAGCTCGCTACGAGAATGGAGGTCATGTCTGTCGTGGATCTTCCCAAGGCCCAGGCCATTTCCGCTCTGCAGCGCTACCGATTAAGATATTTTGGAGAAAAGCTCTCGCAAGACGATCTCGAAGCCGTCTATGACAGAGTTGGAGGTCGCCTCAGCTTCCTAAGCCGGGTTGCCAAAAGCAAAGACATGCTGGGAACATGCGAAAAGATCAAGGAGAACGAAAAGAAATGGTTTCTTAACCAATGCTGGATTTTAGGCATGGAAATGGACGACGATGTCATGGACCAGCAGAAATGGGCAGTAAGTACGATATGATCGTTAAATACCCCCGTGAAACTGACATCTTGTCCTTAGTCTGCTGCCATGGTGCTAGCCAAGGCTCTGGTTGATAAGGACAAGGAATCGCCATCGTACGATGAGGTAGTTGGCCATCTCTTGCCAACATACCCCTTTCATATCGCTCAAGAAATCATGACTCGTTGCGATTTCATCAGAAAACTCGACAGCCTCAATCTGTTCAGCATTACAAGCAACGCGGATGTACGAGCCAGCAGCGTTCCAATGCACCTTGCTTTCAAGGAGATTTGCGCTGAGCCTCGATTCGAGAAGCATTTGGAGAGGACTATTCAGAGAATTGCAGATATTGAGAGCTTGGGACGAACTCGTGAGCTGGTTGCCAAGGATCTCGTGCTTGGCGGTCAATATGATATCGAGAAGACGTTCAAAGGCATTACAGTACGACTACAGGAAAAGGAGCAAGATGAGGATGAGGATGATGATTAAAAGTGCTTACAGCGAGCACTCAGGAGTTCCCAAGTCTTCTGCAACATGTTTTCACGACGGACTCTTGGAACAATTGGATGGCTCAGGCTTTCGCAAGGCTTGTTGATTGAATGAAAACCAGGTCGGTACGGCGTCTTGGTTGAGAGGAAAATACTGGCATTGGTCTGGCGAAGGGGGAGCTTTGATTTAATGGGAGGGGGCAAGCTGTACAACCACAACTGACTGATAGATTTCCTTGAATTGTGTCTAGAATAGCGATGCATTTATCTGCACCTAAATCTTAATTTCTTTTGTACTTTGGCCACAGAATCAATTCTACCTCAACTATCCGTCATTTACTCGACATATTCTCATCTTCCCCTCCATAATTACTCCGCTCAATCTAACCAGCAGCTGCGTAAGTTGAGTGGTTAATGCGTACCAAAACACAAGCCACGTTGATGCCTGAATAATAAGGCATCCACGTGACCTTCCGCGAACGCCTCAGCTGGCGGCATCCTCCTCTTGACAACGCGCCGCCAATTTTTCTCCCACGCCCCACACGACTTCGATTCTCCTTACCCTACACATCTCCTACCATCGAAGAGGATACATTCGCGACTGCTTCTCATCGATGCCCCCAAATAGCAGGTGGCCAGATTTTCGGCTTGCCTCGTCGCTTTGGTTCTTGGCGAGCTCCCAGGACGGACCTGAAAAATCTGCTGCTGATCAGGGGGTCTCCAAGGAGCTTAGCAATCACGACGACAAACACCACCAAAGTCCCCCCTCTGGCAAACGCGACGAGCGCGAGACCGAGTCGCACGAGGCCGTACCAGCCGAGATGGACCCCGAGGAACAACCAATTGATGGCGTCGAGAGCTTCGGCGACTTCGAACACGATGCCCAGGTCGACAGTGCCCTTGACGGTCAAGAAGAGGACTTCGGCGACCTCGAGATGTTTGACAGCAATGCTACCCCGGCCCCATACTCCTCTCAAGTACACACGGCATTCGATCACGGCAACAAAGCACCGGAAGCGCCCATGGACGATATGTCGACGCCATCCCAGATGAGAAGGTCAAAACGCGAAAAGAAAGATCGCAAGAAAGAGACAGAAGCAAGCAAATCTCCCCAGTCCATTGCCAAGGATGATACTGGGCGCAAACAGAAAAGGTCGAAGAGAAAGTCAGCTTTGTCCGCCGAAATCCCGGACAGTGCACCTACAGGTGGGCAAGATGCTTCAGACGATACCCCTTCCAACGTCCTACCGGGTGAGGAGGTTGCTGCGACAGCTGCACTTACAAAGCGCAAGCGCAAGTCGTCCGATGCGGGAGATGGAAAGCGACGAAAGAAGAAGAGGTCCCATGATAACGCCATTGAAGCATCGCAAGAAGTGGTACATGGTACTCAGGATAATCAAGTACCCAATGCCCAAGGCTCCCCGAGTGATGCCCTGCCCCAACAACCCGAGGATCACGCGCAAGAGAGCGGTACTGCGCCCGAGGCGTATGTCGATTCCATGGATATCGACCCCCATCCAATCGCACAGCTTGCACATGCAGCTTACAGAGATAGCGATAACGACTTGGGCACCGAATCTCGCGTCAATGGATCAGGAACTGCTGATGGAGCTGAGGGCAGGCTGGAGATGGAAAATATTGCCAAGGAAGCTTTGGGAGAAGCTATTAACGATGAAGCCGGAGACGTAGCTCAGAATGAAGCTCAGGATGAGGCTGATGTGTATGAGGTACCGGGAAGCCCAATTGAGGCTCCTCATCCCCCCAGCAGCAACCCCAAGCGTGCTCGGGCGGCCAGGACGAAGAAGGCCAAGCCTACATACTACGAAGAACCACCATCCACTGAAAACGATGGACTCCTCGCTGAGATGCCTTCGCCGTCTGCTATGCCTGCCAAGAAGCGCCGGGCAAAGAAGGCTACGAATAAGCGCAAGTCAGAGGCAAACCGAGCACTGCTCGCACAGTCTACGGAAGAAGGAAATCAAGATTACGAAGAGGGCGACCAAGCTCGACGAAAGGATAGGATGGCTGGCTACATTCAAGGTCGATTCACAGACGACGAACTCAATCGTATCGCAAGGGCTGTTGAGAGCTATCGATCGGACCATAACATGAGCCAGTTTGAAGTGAACGCACTCATTCATGCCCCCGGAGGAACAACAGCTGGAGATGAAAACAAAGCTCTCTGGGCGGGTCTCTTCGCCACTTGCCCCGACCGACACAGACAGAAGATCATCAACATTACGCGTAAAAAGTTTCACAATTTCGTCGCGCGAGGAACTTGGACAGCCGAACAGGATGCAGAGCTTCGTGACCTCATCGAGGTTCACGGCACGAAATGGTCCAAGATTGCGGCCATTATCAATCGCCACCCCGAAGATCTTCGTGACCGATACCGCAACTACATCGTCTGCGGTGATGCTCAGCGGAAGGATGCCTGGGACGAAACTGAAGAGGGCAATTTGACGCAATACGTCATGGAAGCAATGGGAGCCATCGATGAGCTTCGCAGCATAGATCCCAGCCGAGAGCTTCTCCGAAAACCGTACGAAGAACTCATCGACTGGCAAAACATCAGTGAGCGCATGAAGCGAACCCGAAGTCGCCTTCAGTGCATCACAAAGTGGAAGGCCCTTAACATCAAGACTCATGGCAAGGACAAGCTTGCTTCCACTCAGCCTCATGCTCAGATCTCGTTCCGTCTGGAAAGGGCCCGACGCCAAATCGTGGACATGCCAGATGAAGAACGATATCGCCTCATTCTCGCTATCGATGGTTCAGCCGTAGCTGAAGATGCTAAGATCCCTTGGCAGAGGCTGGTGGATAAACAGTACCGTAACAGCTGGCATCGCTGGACGCAAATGCTTCTCTGGCACCGCCTGAAGCAGACTGTTCCCGGATGGGAGGGAAAGACTGTACGTGACTGCACCTCATATCTCTTGGACCAGTACAACCAAGTTGGAGAGCTCCCTGAGGTCAGCGATGAGAAATTCAACGACACCGAGGAGATGGAATTCTTGGGAACCCTACCTGCGACCACCGTCAGCAATGGCACCACTCATAACGGGAATCACACAATAAGCGAAGAGTTTGTTGGAAATTCGGATGTTGAAAATGATGGTCAAGAAGACGTACCCATGGCTGAAGATGGTGTTCCCGATGAGAACATCCAGCCAGACTTACCAGTCGAGCCAATAGTACCTCTTGAAGCTATTCAGCCAGATCTGCCTGTCGAGCCTTTCGAGCTGGCCAACCCTATTGCGCCCACCGAAACTGCCGAACCCATCAAACCCACCGAGCCCGCTGAGCCTGAGCAGCCCGTCGAGCCCGTCGAACCCACGGAGCCTGCTGAGCCCGCCGAATCCTTTGAACCTGAAGTGGTTGAGCCAGCTCCTCCAAAAGCGACTCGCGCGGCCAAGAAGGGCTCTGGCAAAGGACGTGCCCCTCGTCGGTCCGCTCCGCCAAAGAGAGCCTCAAGGCGCCCACCCCCCTCCCAGGACCCTATTGAGGACGACGAGGTGTTTCAGACACAGCCGCCTGCTCCCTCTACAGATGACAACTCGGACATTGCCGAGGGTCGTCTCCGCAAGCGAAAGACTCCGAACAGGTTTCAGGCCGTTAATGCCCCAGAAGCCGACACCAGGAGCGATTATTCTGACAGCGTTATGGACGACATGGAGGACTTGCCGGCTCGCGTCCCAGCTCGGGCCTAGGGACGGCTTTGATGAGGGATTGTTGCATGATACCATGTCGAGTTTATTAAAGGGAAGATACACATATAGTTGCTGTGCGATTGATGGATGCAAAACATACACTCGGAAACAGATTCTTAAGGGGCGCGAATTCCGCTCACATGTTTAATTAGAATGCGCGCATTTCTTTACGTTACAGATGTTAGGGTAGGCAGTGAGATGGTATAGGGCGACATGATACGTCAACGTCTCAACAAACGTGGGAGTGCTTTCAAATCGAATTGATTATCACTATATGCATACCCGAACAAGATGGCCCATGGGCATCTCGTCTTCGTCTTCAGCCGAATGAACTTTTTCCATGACCTCAATGTTGCGTCCATGTTGGATCGTGATTCTCATTATTCATACTGTAGACAGCTTCCTCCCTCTAGCTAAGAAACCCTCTACCCTTTTGTCGTGCACACGGCGTCATTCTAAATTTTAATCCTTACATGAATGACAAAAAGAAACATGTTGAACTCCGCCTTGGAATGCCCCGGACGCCGTTGGACACGAGTAACAGTCGCCGATAACCCCCTGTTCAAATGCATCAAACGTTGCCCGCCACAAAACTCTCTGCACAAGATTCATCGAATCTCGGGCTCCCGCATGAAATCGGGAATTGGAATACCACTGTCTGGGTGCTCATTCCTCGCTACTCCAGACTGTCGCCGAACACTGCTGACTCTCTGTCCGGGAGCCCGCCCAATGTTTCGCTCGACAGCCTCATCCACCAACTCCATGACCTCGTCAATGGGGTTCCCGTCTCTGCCGGGAGCCTGTGCTGAATCCGCGTCAAAGGCATAGATCTTGATGCCTCGCAAGTGGGTGTCTTTGCCATTCTGGTGGTTCTCCAGGATCTGCATCTGTAAGACATACGAGACGAGGGTGTTGCCGTCGGGATCACCGCCAGCGCCGAGGAGAGGCACTTGCTGCCACCCGGTGGGGCTCTCAAGAGCCATGGAGGCAAACTCGATGAGATTGTTCTCGCTGGTGCCGGACTTGAAGACGATCTTGGTAGGGGTATAGGATTCGTCCTCATTATAGTCCACAAAGAAGCGAATATCGCGAATGCCGACACGCTTGACAAAGTAAATGGTGAGCTTGTGAGGTTGAGGGCCGTCGGATCTAACGAATTCAGTGGGTCAGGTAACTTTCCATGCAGCAGACGCCGAGGTGGGCTTACTGCCAGTAGAGTTTAAGGTCGTCGTTGCGAAGCTCCTCGACACCGTTGCCAGGCTTGTGGCTGCTAACGGTAAACTTTGCGAGATTGGAGATCTCCTTCAGGCCGATAGTGGCGGGATCAATCAGCTGCTCAGCCTCTTCCGTTTCTTCTTCGACCTGATCATCCTCAATGCTCGTGTCCTCCTCAGCTTCATACTGTTCCTGCGAGAGCACCTCGTCATCCTCGTCGTAATCCATGGATTGCTCTTCCACGGGCTGGATAGGCACGGCAACAGGGCCAGGACGGGCCATACCAAGCACACTCAAGTCAGGTTCGGACTCAGACTCGTCCGAGTCAACCAAGGGCATGCTAAGCCTCGGATGGTCGGCAGGCTGGGCAGCTGGATCGTCGTTAGCAGCGAGCAACTCATTCAGGCTGCGAGCCAGGTGCAGAAGACGATTGCGATGAAAGCGATATTCCTGATAGATTTGGGAGATGGTTTCCTGGCGGTATTCTCTTGTGATGCGGCGATGTTCAACAGCTCGTCGTATAGCAAAGAGATTTTCCTTGTCCACGGAGGGGTAAGGTCGGATGGTGCGTTCCCGAGGATGTGTGATGCAGCCAAAGGGTGATATTGGAAGCTGCTGTAAAGGAACTCGCTTGAGGGGAGTGAGAGGAGGCGAGAGGGGAAAGGAAGCATCATGGAGATCATCCTCTAAGGAGACCATGATGAGAAAATGGGAGTGAGCAAATGACAATGACGGAAATGGCGGGGTATTTGGATGGTCAGAAAGCGGCAGACAGTGATGACTGCAATTTGACAAGCGAAAGAAGGGGACAGATTAAAGGCGAGGAAGAAGGAAGGAAATTGAGAATAAAATGGTAGAGACAGGCGGTGGAAGAGAGAAGGGCCTGATGGTGCAGCTCAAGGAATAATGAGAGCTTAGGCGAAGGATGGAGGGAGCAGAAGTAAAACGAAAAAATCATCCGGGTTGATTTGGTGAAGTGAGGTTGAGGGACCTTGAACTGCGGCACCAGGATGAGCAGGATGAGCACCGGCATCAGCACCACAGCCACAGTTGTCGGGTAATTGGCACCACGTCTGCGTCACCTCACATTGAACTGCATGACAGGCGGGCTTGTTTTTGTTTTGTTTTGATTTGCTTAGGCAGCTGCATCGTGTTTTGGCAACACGGAGGGGAAACACCAGAAGTAAATAAGAAAGTAAATAAAATAGGGAAACAGCAAAATACATAGAGATAGAATCCAAGGAACAAGAAGACTTACTCCGATATAAACGAAACGGGTTCGGAGGCGGTGCACGACGGAGCTGCCCTACAGGCTGATCGGGGGTCCGATGAGGCGGAGGAACTGGTGCATCGGGCGTGATCAAGGCCGCAGACGGTGCACCTCGATGGCCTTGATGGCCTTGATGGCCTCCATGGTCTCCTCCGTGGCCTCCTCGACCGCGAGCTCGAACAGGTGCATGTGGCTGAGGAGGAGAGAGGGTGTCGTGGTCAGCAGGACTTGCGCTTTGGTTGGCGGCTGCATGAGCCTGAGCGTAGGCTGCTACATTGCGGGCTCTTCGCGAGCCACGGGCAATGTCCATGCTGCTGCAACTGTGACTGAATCAGAGGAACCCGAGGAAAGAAAAAAAAAGGCAGAGTCACGAGGACACCTGCAGGTAGTGGAACAAAGAAAAACCCGCCGTTGGTCGCCGGATGTCGTATGCACTCTCAATCATGTCCCGATGCTTTATCCGAACAATGCCAAATCAAACTCGACAAACATACGGAGTACATGTACATATATCATATGTATCGCCCCCAGCGCGTTGTTGTCAAAATAGAGGGGTTCGGGTTGTACGCGGTGTCACGTGAGGCACACTGAGTTTTGATTTTGTCTAAGTGGCAGGCGCGTCAACGGTCAACCCCAGAGCACCCATGACAACTCGCACATCAGTTCCAACCTGTTTTCCATCTCCGTGTCATCTTTGTCGCCTTCATCCATCACTGTCAATGCATTCCCATTCTCGACCGCTTCTTCTGTCCATGCGTACTTTGCGCCCAGGTTCCAGCAATGCGCAACTGCGCTAGGTACCGTGTCTAAGCAAGGGACACAGTGCAACACATCGCACAGCTCCGTTGTCAACTGTCATGGTCCACGGATGCATCCATCAGTGGACCTTCGCCTCGTGTCCACTGCTTCTAGGGCGCAAAATGGAGCGCCAAGTTCCCTGTTTCTTTCTTCCACGAAGCCCTTGGCCCTTGGCCCTTGACCTTGACACTCCCTGTCTCCGACAACTCGCAAGCCTCGAGTCCGACCGTTCCGCTAAACTCTAGCCACACTTTACTCCGTATCGGCGAAAAAGTCTCCGACAGTCTACAGACTTTTGATCGCGGGGTCCCTTGTTCCCTGTCACTTGTCCAGCCATGCTCATTCCCCGACGCCCGTTCATGAATCCTGTGTCCAGCCTCCTGGGTTCGTCAATCGAAGAGATCGGCCTTGATTTAAACATAGTTTGACGCTGATGTCAACTTGGCATGCGCATGTATTCCGCATCAAAATCCTCAGTGATGCCTTTATTCGAATCGTATTCATCCCAGTCGATATCGACCGGCTGATACAGTCGAGTATTTTCTCATGACTCCAGTGGAAAGCCTTGGTTCGTCAATTACCAGCCACTTCTTCTTCATGAGAAGATTTTTGCTATGTTGATGCAATGCATTAATCTGTGTCGTCCAACAAGTGTTGACCGTGATTAAGTTGCTTTCAATGGTAACATGTCTGCTTGCTAATGCTCACCCTGATCTCTCATAACCTCTTATGCGCCCGCGCTCAGCTTGGAGCCCAGCTTGGAGCTCTGCCACTGCCCATCTGTCAAAGACTTGCTTCTAAGTCTTCTTTCGGGAGCGCAGATACGTGCAGACAAGCTGAAACAACTTCCCAGTCGATCGGTCGGTGTCTCGCTCACTCTTGCAGCCGGCTGTAAAGTTCAGACGACCAGTAACATGTTTGAGGTGGCCCACCGCGTCAGCCTCGTCAACAACCATTATCCCGGTTCATAGAATGTCTACGATTGCTTCGTCATCCCCGTAATTGGTGACGATCCCGAATTGAAGCCACCGAGTTTCGAGATCGATGAGATCCAAGAATTCTCAATGCCCTACGACTGCTACGTCATGCCCTAGATCCTCTCAGCTGGGCCCTCCGTTAGCCACGTCGCAGCCTCCTTTTAAGCAGGGTCCTGCTCCAAGGGCATCCCATGGACGATACCCTTCTCTAGCCCCCCGGCCTCAACCTCAAACTCTGCTGTCGAACATGCTCATGCTAGCTGAGACATCAACATAACCATCATACCTCACACCAGCAGACCCAAAAGCCCTCCACCCCAGGATTCCTTCTAAAGCTTCCTCCCCACCGTATCTGAGTTAGTATGTCATCGGCCAGGATGAAGAAGAACCAAGGCCGAGCCAACTTGATGGCTTTTGGTCTCATTGCGAGAGACCTCACAGATATATCTAGACATTAGAGCTTCCGGTTTGCGGCCTTAATCTCAGGCTGTGGCATCACAGATACCTATATCAATACAAGTTTCTTTCTTCTTCTCAGAACTCGTTTCCCCGGTGGCTTCTTCCACAGCCATCTAATCATGTCTACTCTTCAAACTCCTACTCATCCTCGTTCTGCTCGAAGCACACCGGCTGCCAACTTCTCCCCTTTCCCAACCCCAGCTGATAACTCTTCTCCCGCCGAGGAGGCTCAGCGGCCAGGATCCTCGCCAGCCGGGCCTTTGGATCAGCCAGTCCCTCGAAGTTCTGATTCTGATACACCTATCCATCAGAGCGCCAGCCACGATGGCCTTCGTACGCGGTCCGGCTCTCGCGTCGGCCCTCACGGAGTGGCTGGAATGAAGAGTCATGCCCGTAGATACTCTCACGACAACGACCCCCTTCAACGCTCGTCATCCATGAGATCCCAACGACCTCGATTCAGGGAGGACTGGGACTACGATTATGATGTTCCACGTGACTACCCAACTCTGCGAGACTACGACCGTTACTGGAGAGGAGACCATCGTTATGATCGATATACTCGAAGAGGCCCGTATCCCCCTCCCGCCTTTCTCAATCGTCGGCACATGGCCTTTCCTGATTCGGACGATGACATGTACCACGATGATCACCGTTCGATGAAAGATCCGTTCGAGTTTTCTCGAATGCGTCGACCAACGGACGAAGAGATGGGCTATGGGTCTGAAGGACCCATTCGACGACCTTCGGACATGGACAATGCCGGCTTTGGCGTCTCCAAACTTGACTGGAACCATCTCACTCCGAAGGAGAAGAAGGAAGTTTTACGGCTTCCCTTGACGGGGTGGATGGACTCTGATTTTAAGAACCATTTCGTGGCTACTCTGGGCGAATTCATTGGAACCACCATGTTTCTCTTCTTCGCTTTTGCCGGTACCGAGGTGGCCAACATTCAGTCCGACGCAAGCAGCCAGACCACCACCACCGGAGAATCCACGGGCTTCGATATAGCTGCCCTGCTGTACATTTCTCTCAGCTTCGGCTTCTCTCTCATGGTCAACGTGTGGATCTTCTTCCGTATCAGTGGCGGCTTGTTCAACCCTGCCGTGACTCTGGCCATGATCATGGTGCGAGGGGTGACGCTTGTCCGGGGTATCTGCCTGTTTGCAGCTCAGATGCTCGGGTCCCTGCTGGCCTCCGTCATTGTCCGGTTCCTATTCCCAGAGTCCTTCAACGTTCGAACTACCTTAGGAGGCGGCACTTCAACGGTCCAGGGTGTCTTCATCGAGGCCATCTTGACTGCCGAGTTGGTATTTACCATCTTCATGCTTGCCAAGGAGAAGCACAGGGCTACGTTTATTGCGCCCGTCGGCATTGGCCTGTCTTTGTTCATTTCCGAACTGGCTGGTGTGCAGTTTACTGGAGGCTCTCTGAACCCGGCTCGAAGCTTCGGTCCTTGTGTTATCACGCACACTTTTGACTCTGAGCACTGGATCTACTGTAAGTTGCGCACTACCCATGTCTATCCTACTGGTACTGACTATAGTTTCAGGGGTTGGTCCATTCATCGGCTCCCTCATCGCAGTGGTGTTCTACAGGTTCATCAAAACTCTGGAATATGAGGTGAGCCCTCCCGTTTGTCCTATGATTCACGAAAGCTAACTAGCGTTTTCAGATGGCAAACCCTGGCGCCGATGGCGATGACTTGAACGACCCAACCAAAAACCCCGAAAAACGAGCTGAGATTCACATGGCCAAATCTACTTCCAAGACTCCTTCGATCCTTAGCTAGGGATATTCTCTTGATGAATTACGATGCACGCAACATGACGAAGAGGTGACACAATACACGAATATGAATGTACATAGTATGAATTTATGCGCGATGGACAGGTTTTGAGATAAAGTCGAAAACATTGAAATGGTGCAAAGAACGATGAATGGTAAACATGACTTTTTTAGAGATATTTTATTCGCTCCTTAGTCCTAGGCTCAATGATTCGCCTAAGTTCTGGTCATACCAGATTGTCTTTGAGACTCCCTTAGTTACGATGCAACCGACGCAACTCACGAATAATCATGAATAAACGAATTCGAACCATCATCAGTCCCTTTCGTACCATTCCCTGCTAAATCGATCCTCACGATCTCTCGACAGCCCGCTGAAAAGCAAACACAACATGTCCGCGTAGCGAACAACCCTCCACTCTCCCCTAGGACCGCATGGTGATGTACCAATCCCACCACTCCCTCCGCAGGCGTCTGTGGTCCAGAAATTCCGGGAACGCGAGCTCGGGCCAGCAGAACTGCGCGCAGATGAAGGTGATGTAGAAGACGGCCAGGCCGAAGACGGCGCCGAAGAGGAAGCCCGCGATGGCCACGCGGCGGTTCTCTGCGTCGTCGGACATGGTTTGGTTGGACTGGGGGGATAGGTCTTTGAAGATGTTGTCGCTGTAGGACATTTCAGGTGGGTAGATGAGCGGAGATGGGTTTGGCTTTTATGGTGTTGTTGTTGTTTGGAGAGGAGAAGGGCAGGTGAGTGAAGTTCTGGTGGTGAGGTTGAGCAGGTGAGACGCCAGATGGGGGAATCTAGAAGCTTGTGAGCAAAGGGTCGCAAAGAAAGGAGAAATACATATGATACATATAGTTCTTAGGCGTATCCTTTGGTGATGCTTCGCTATGGCGTGAAAGCCTCAGCTTGGAGTTGTCAGGAAGTGAGTCGGTGCTGCAAGGCGTTGCGGCGGATGGCAAGTGCCCAGAGATGCGAGTCGGTTTCGATTAAATACTTGACCAGAGGAATCAAACGACGAGGTCCTCATGTTTTATTTGGACCGTTTGAAAGAAAATACTTGTTTGGTCTGGAGCCGAGTCTGTTGCTTACAACGAATACCAAGTCCCATATTTTGTATATATCAACAAACGCATA
>JALNIO010000403.1:0-24507 GCA_023509875.1 Rugonectria rugulosa
TCCACTGCCCTTGTCGGTGTGCAGTGGGGGGAAGCACGCGAACTGGAGAGTGACTGGCAGCTTGGGAGTTCCAGGTGACCTCTTTTTTTTTTTGGGTGCCTGTGCTCATGACTTGGCTTTTTCCTTGGGATTCGAGATAAAGAAAGTGGGAAGGCTGGGAGCCTTACCGCTTGGCTGCGATGATCTCAGCTTACAGCACGTCGGGAGATGACAGGCCACCTCGTCCATTCCATGACTAGATACGTAAGATGGCTGGGCAAGTAGGTAGGCATGACACGATTAATATACAAAAGGTATCATTAATTTACAGCCCTGTATCAGGTATATCTATGTATGTTATGGCTCGCCCGGGAGGAGGCCCAGATCACCTCCCATCATCCCAATCTACCATTTATTCCGTACAGCATCATGAGTCTGAGCCGCTCCTGCTCAAGGCTTCCACTAATGAAGCATCATCCTTTTCTTCCACCAAAACACCACCGGTAATATCATCTGAGAATGCCACCGTCTTCGCTGACGATGACTTGCCGGAAGGCTCCAATACGTCGCCATTCCAGGGCTTACACTCCTTGACGTGTTCACCACACCTCAAACACGTCCAGCCTTCTCCTTCCTCTCGCTCAAGTCGAGTCGCGAGACACACAAAACAGTAAATACACCCGCACGGTATGGTCTCGTAGGGATTCGTAATGTCAGTCTGTGCAGAGCCAATAACACCGCTGGATGCTGCCACAGCCATAATCTCCGTCTCAGTCGAGGCGCTGTTGTTCTGGTCCTGATAACAGATGGCGCAGGTTCTCTCAGGAAGAAATCCCAATTCTCCATTTGCCTTGTCGCCGTCTTGAGGCGAAGATCGAACAATATCCTTGGCCTTGCGCCACGTCCGAGTTATCCATCTCCTCCATCGCTGAATGCCGATCAGGGGTAATACAAAGAGGAGAAACTCGGTAAAAGCATGCCAGACCAGCTGACGGTTCAGATATTCGAATGAAACCTCACGACTGACCTGACTTGTGGGAGGGGCCAGTCTCATTCTCAAAACTCTGTCCAGTAGGGTTCGGTATCGTCCGCGATAGAGAAATACCAAGAACGAGATGAATGCTGCGCCAGAATACGCATTCGATAATGAACTGGTCAATCTTGATAGTCGCCGTAGTCGGGGACTTGGTTCATCATAGCCATCCTCATGCTCTACGAGCCAGTCTTCCCATCTCGTCCATGCGTAGCTTCCAAAGACCGTGACCAGGCCATATAGAGACTTTTGTACCTTCGACGGTGCTGTGAGAATGGGACCCTTCTTCCTTGCGTCTGTGTATTTCAGGTTCTGAAGGGCTGCACCGTAGGTCGCATCGTGATCCCACACGGTAAGTTTAAACAGAACCGCCCGGAGGGCCAGCATAATCTCAGCCGACCAGTCATCATGTAAATGGCCACCTCCAAAGTATTTGAGGGCCTCGCAGACTTGGTCCTTGAGGATATCCA
Source organism: Rugonectria rugulosa (assembly GCA_023509875.1). Lineage (NCBI taxonomy): Eukaryota > Fungi > Ascomycota > Sordariomycetes > Hypocreales > Nectriaceae > Rugonectria > Rugonectria rugulosa. The sequence goes on from JALNIO010000403.1 coordinate 1,483, forward strand.
GCAGCTCTCCATCCAGGAGCTCTGCATCCACTTGTCCTACGCGAAACTCTGGCCGGGTGCCTTCTCTCGTAGAAATTGTATCCCAGGCGGTTCCGAGTCTATTCAGGGGAAACGGTAGACGTTCGAGGTTGGCGCGGGTTCGGGAAGATTGCCGAGCTGCAGCTGCGAGAGCTGTAGCCTCTGCCTCACGCGCCTGGCGACGGGAGGCAACGCGACGTTGCGCTTGAACAAAGGCCGAGTCGGTCATCGCGGTAGTGTCATCGGGAAAAGGTTCAAAAGGCGAAGCAGATCGGGATCGCAAGAATGGAAAGGTACAGGTTTAAAAGAGATTCGCGAGGCGACAATGTTGGCGCGAAGAATCCGGGGTTGGGCGGAGCCACATGCGATAAGTGCTTAAGTAACGACCTTATCGCGCCTCGGGTTGCTGGCAGCCGAGGCCGAGGCTTTATCGGATGAAGTGAAAGTGAGCCGTGTCACTCTCTAGCTCTGCAATCGACACGCGTGCACCACGATTGGAGACCACCTCCCCGCGAACGGGCGACGCAACCTGGAGACTACCGTTGCGTACCTGCCAACTAAAGAATAATTACCACGAACCGGGTTCCTTCCAAATTTCTCCGTGGCCGTGCCGCAAGATCTTTCAATCTGACGTCAAGAGGAGCCATCTCAATTCTCAACCTTATAAATAAGGCAGCATGAAACAGGCGACAGGAGACAACTTCTTCAGCTTCACACACCAACTTCACCCTGACATCACCAACAGCCACAGACCCAGATGGCCAGATTCTCGCCCCTCGCAGGACTCCACCATTTTCAACTTCTCGATTCTCCGGTCCTTCTGAGTGCTGTGTCGTCTTCTCCTCGCATCCCTGCAGTGCTTTGTACTGATCCGTGCGCCCATCCTCATTGCTACTTCGTGAACGGCGACAGCCTATTGGCTCGTCGGATCCTTCCCGTCCGTTGATCCACACGTACACTTAAGCTGACCACTAATGCTGGTCCTTCGTGTATCACAAAATCCAGCCATATCATGCGGCTTCATTTCTTGCCGTCTTCTGGGTGGTTTCGCTCCAGTGTGGCTTTTCATGAAGACGATGGTTGGCAGAACTGAACATCTAGCCCCAATCACCCTTCATCCTCCGAACTGAGACATACAGGCTGCCAAGGCCGAATACCACCTCAGCCGCTGTTGAGCATGCCCGTTGTTTGGAGGTTTCGGCCGAGTACAAAGTACAAAGTACATTGTAGGTCCCCGAAATGAGACGAGCCGTCAATCTAATCTGAAAAGAGCATCCTCACGCCTAGCCCTGGTCAAAAAGATGAACTTGAGATTCGATGTGGCTTACGACGTACTGCTTTCTTTTCCCTAAAAGTCACCGAAGTCGATCGTGTAACGCGGTGGAAGCCGAGGATACATTGCTCGATCCTCTGGTCATTGTCTTTCTGGCCCTATAGAAGGGCTGTCGTTGCTATGTGGTGTTTGTCCGACCCAGCAAGCTCGATGAGCATGTCACCAACGGGAGGGCTATGTTGCAATTCGACCTCAGTCAACTGTCAGCCAGATTTAGATGTTGACTGAGACGGGCAAGAGCCGACATACTTGCCACTGAAGCCAATGCAAGCCACTTCATGCCGCATCAATTAACGCTCATCCTACGTGTCAGTATTCAGCTATTGTTCTGGATCTGTGAATGCAAGACCCCATATTCTTGAATATCTACCTTTCCCAATCAGGGCATCTATAGACCCCCTTATTCTGCTGATCCTATTGTCTGCGGCGCTGACAGTCGTCTTCATGCAGCCTGGTAGGGTTTAATACCCCCAGGTACCTATACTAGACATTCTTCCAGCTTCCAGTACTGTTTCTTTCCTTTTTCCTAGGTATATATAGTCTACCAGTCTGGCACCAGCTGAAGTTCCCTATGCTCTGACTTCAGCACGCAAACTCAAGCTGTACCTGCCCATTCTTACGCCTTGGGTCTGGGCTATTAGCAGCCCGAGTGTCGGGAGCTGCTTTACCTTTGTTTCGTGCACCCGGTTCCCTCTAGCATCGATCCCTGTCCTCCCAGCTTCATGGCAACCCCGGCCAAGACCCCCGGCTCCTCCCAGCCGCAGCCAAGCCCAAGGCCACAGCTTTCTGCAATCGTTCGCCGCCGAGCTTCTTTGGCTTGCGGTAATTGCCGTTCTAGGCATACCAAATGCAATGGGAGTGGTCACCCATGCGATCGCTGCCAGACAGAAGGGCTCGAATGTGTCTATCCCGAGTCCCGCCGTGGGAAGCGAGACTATACAAAGCAGAACCGAATGATAGGGCAAGCTCACAGGGAAACAAAAGATCAAGAGGGTGTCTCTCCAGAAACTCAGAATCCGGTTGCTACTCCTCTCACTGCAGTGAAACCCCCCTTCAGCTGTATGACCTTCCCTGGTCGGCCAACCTTACAACAACGTACCGAAGAGCTATTCGACAAATACTACCTCTACTCTACTTCCACGGCTCCCACCCGTGGCTACCTCCTAGAGAGTGCTTGGAAGGCCTCATCAAGCGTCGTCCCAGAGAGCTTGATCCGGTCAGGGACATGGTGCTCTACATCGGCTCAGTCTATGAAAATGGCCTACCTGATACCGACGATCTTCGTGCAAGAGCTTTGGATATGGCATCGAGGCCTCTGAGGAGAACAGTTTGGGATGTGCAAGCATTGCTTGCTATGAGCGTTGCTGCCTTTGGAGAACAACAGTCCTGCCGTTGCGGTGAATTTTTCGACAAGGCACTCGAGATCGGATTGGAGCTGGGTCTGCAGAACAAGAGCTTTGCTGACAAAGAGAGGGATCCTGTACTAGCCGAATCGTACCGAAGAACATACTGGGGGCTTTATGTACACGGCTTTCTGAGGACAGTTCGGGAGCACCTGGGTCACTTCCAGCTTTTAAATACGGAGGCGACGGTAGATCTTCCTTGCGAGGAACGAGATTACGCAAACCAGGTGTGTCAAATCTCTGCTCCTTCTTATCAGCTTCATATTAACAGTTGCTCAGCACATCCCCAAACCCAGGTCTCTATCAGAGTATCGACAAAACCCAAATGACAAGACCTATTCTTCATGGACCTATCTTATCGGGTTGATTCGAATCTGCGGCGAGAGTGTTGTGCCTATCCTCAACATAGGCGAAATGGCCCGCCCGGATGCTATCGAGACGGCAAATCATGACATTCGATCCTGGCTCAACCAGGTTCTGGACTTGAAGAAGAATCGAATCGATCCATCATCGGGTGCAGCTGACGCGGTCCTATGTCACGCGGTAAGTTCCACCCCGTCGTCTTTCACGACTCAGGCTAAGACCTGTTGATGGACAGGTGGTGATTGCTTATAGGTAAGAGGGAAAATTCCAGTTGGTCTGGACGGATGAGACTGACTCTTAGGCTACAGTCTACAGATCCAAATGAAACTTCACCTTCATGGTATTGGCGTAAATTTTAGGGCATGCCAGCTAGTTCAACAACAGAAGCCTATCTTCTCCGGATCATCTCTATCCCTGCCGACTAGCCCTGAGCTTGGGGAAGACTAGGTGCTCTCGGCGGCTACTGACCTGATCGGGCTCTTCAATAAGCGTTTTCCACCAGAGAAGTTCTCTCCATCTTGTATACTGGGCATTGAGCGAGCCTCCATGCCTATATTCAATGAATACATATACGGCGATTCTTGGCGTGAAGCATCGCGGTTAAGGGACAAGATTTTGGACCTGGCCAACATTCTGGGGAAATGTGGAAAGTTCTGGTCTATTTCAGAGGAGGAATCCAACAACATCATCGAAGCTCTAGAAGACGCTGGCCAGGATTCCGATGGTTGTTCGACGGCGAATCAATACCAAATTGGAAGAACTCTGGACCGATTTGCGCTGCCTGGGGCTGGGGAAGACGAGTCTCTCGGGTTTACCCAGCCTTTGGGCACGGTGCAGAAAGGTGAGCATTCTGGAAATGGATTTGGGTCACTGGTTGGGTAGAGGTCATGTGAGTTGATGTTTTACGCAAGATTGGAGTTAGCAGAATAGTAAAGCAGGCGACAGGCAACAGGCTGCGAGAAACAAAAAAAAACACCCGCAATACTACTTTGGTTTGTTTTGATTCGATTTCATTTCCATCTTCACTGTCTGACTGCGTGAGCTCGTTTGCTGTTGTGCTACCCTGTACTCTGCCAACTCCGACTTCAAGGTTGGCAAAGACCCTCCCCCACCTTCTCACCTTAATCTGTACCCCCAACGCCCCAAACGCTCCCCTCCACCAACCACTAAGTTACTTGGTTACATCAGTAGCCAGTAGTCAGTTGTCAGCTCAAGCCTCGATCCCTGAACTCGCCGCCTACATCATCGTCATCCACCTCAGTTAATAAACAAACCACCACCGACACGCTCACGCAAACGCCCATCCCTCCCCCCTGGCGCCCCCTGAGCGACGCCTTCCCCTGATAGGACAACACTTGAACGACGGCCAAACACCAAGATCCCCATGACTCACGCCTAAAGCTCATGCACCCGGCCGTTCACCACCGTGAAATGCTACCAAGCGCACCCTGGTCAAGCATCTCCACCAAACCCTCCCGACCGGCTGCCTACCAACCTTCCGACCTGCGAGCATATAAATGCGCCTCGCCCTCCCCGAGCATCTCGCACCCTTGAACCTCAACCGATGCGGGTCCCTATCCCGTCGCTTTCATTCCCTACCTCCGCTGACTGGAAGCGACGTCTTGCGACAACTCCCTCGGCCTCTGTCGCAACTTGCATGACGTTGCACCACCACCATCCCTCATCATGACAACTTCGTCGCCGCCACAGCATCGCCGACCCCGACCCGAGGAATCATGGCGCATGGTTGAAGGCGAGAATGATTCCTTCGACACCACCATATTGCCGTCGCTCGGCGACTCGCCGCCGCCCTCGTCAGGCTCCTTCAGTATGCCTACACAACCCTTTTCCCAAGACGGCTTGAGCTTTGAGTCTCAAGACAGCATCCGCGACTTCAACACGCATCAAGACGATGAGCAAGTCATATTGCGCGAGCCCTTCCGCCCCAGCATGTCCGGCTTGAACATAAGCAACACGGGAAACAACAGCTACCGAACCCCGGATCCAGAATTCCGAATGCCCCGCGTTGATGTTGATAGCGAGGGTACAGCGAGTGGAAGGACGGTCCGAGGCTACGGAGCCAACTTCGTCGCTGATCGTGGAGGAATCAGGAGGAGGACAACGGACCCGACGGGAAGCCCTTTAAAACATAGAGGCGACCGGAGGCGATACGATGATCGAGACCATAACGACTATTATCGCCGAGACCTTCGTTACGAGAGGAGAAGAATGCAGGAGGGAGGCTTTGGTGGCTCCATCTCTGGCGCACTTTACCACGGCTTTGGCTGGATTCTGGGCGTTGTCGCACTGGCCTTTCGCTATGCGCAACGTCCGTTGGCAATACTCCTGGCTATTTACCTATCCTTTGGTGGCATCATCATTGCTCAGAACATGGCAACCCGCTCGATAACGGCCTCTCTCTCTCCGCTCTGCCGTATTCCCGGAGCCTCCTTCTTCAATATTCCGTTTTGCCCATCGCCAGATACTATCATCACAGACCCAAATGGTCCCAGCCCAGCCCCGGTTGAGTTTGACGATCTCATGTCCGTTCAGGCGCAGTTCGAGCAGGTTCTGGAGAAGAGCGCTGACGGCGTCTCTCTCCCCTTTGAGATTAAGCGTTCAGAAACTGCGATTCGTGACCTTCGCAGCCTGGTCCGTCACAGCGACCTCCAAGCTCGCGACGAGCTGCTCTTGGAATTCGACGGATACGTCGACACTGCTCGTCGAACGTCCTCGGACTTGCAAAAGTTCAACACTCACGTGGGATCAGCGGTTGATGCCGTCATCAGCATCAATCGTTGGACGTCTCGATACATTGACACTTTGGCCCCTGATTCCGAAGACGATGCTTCATCGGGGGCTTTGATCGGCTGGACATCATGGCTATTTCACCCCTTTCAGCCTACTCTGGATCCCATGTTCAACGAGCGCATTCTTCTCAACAAATACGTTGAGCATACAGCCTTGGTCTCGGAGCGCATCGCCACTCTGATACTCGAAGCCCAGGCCGTCTTGCGTCTTCTTACAAAGGCTGAGGATCATCTTTCCCTCATCTACGACATCTCATCGCGGTCTTCAGCAGACACCAAGGAGCGCCGCGAATCTGCCCTCTGGAACGTATGGAGTATGGTTGGCGGAAACTCGGCACAGATCAAAAGCCTCTCGCAGCAGCTCGCCCTCCTGCGCCAGGTCGACATCCAGCGCTCGTCCGCCGTCGCACAAGTCAACGCTCTCATCCTGGAGCTCGAGTCCATCGAAGCCGGCCTCGGCGACTTGCGTGACCGTGTGGCCGAACCTGCTCTTTTGCAAGGCACGAACCGCCAGGCCGTCCCGCTGAGTGTTCACATCGAAACGATTGACCGCGGCGTCGAGCGTCTCGAGGATGCGCGCCGTCGAATCCGAGCCGCCGAGAACGACCGCGTCCGTGATGCTCTTTTGAAAGGCGGTCTCCGTGACGACGACCGGATGCTGGATTGATTGGATACCTCTTTTTTTTTCTTCCTGTTTCCTTGTCTGCATGAGAGTGAGATTGGTAGATAGGGGGTTCACGGAGTTCACACGGTCTGCATATATGACGGGAAATGGCGGGGGTTTGACTTGCGAAAGTGAAAACAACTTGTACTTGGCTTAGCCTTTCGGCGTTGGGAGGGGGCGCACTTTCAGGACCCTGGATAGACTTCTAGGCTAGCTCTACGATACATGATCCGAAACATTAATACATATTAACGACATTAGGAACAAACGCACAAACTCTTCGTCTCAAGTTGACCGTACATGCACCATATCAAACTCTTTGTCGTGAAACTTCATACCCTGCTTCACCTACGACGGCGCTGTAATGTGAGGTCTTGACTTGGCTCAATAGTATTCATGAGACATGTCCAGTGACATGCAGATTCCAACGGCCCCGAACATCTTCGCCGTGCACGGCGTATCCAAGAAGCCCTTGGATACACGGAACCCTGCTAGCTATAGACCAAAATCTCGCAAGCTCCCTGACGAGCTGCTCTTTTAGATGCTCTCCATATACACAATAGACTCCGATTCGTTGCCACCTGCGCCCCAATGTATACCCGAAGCCAAACATAAGAGGTCCAATCCATTGACGCCCTAAAGATCCAAAACCGCCTGATCGTCGTAACCATAGTCGTGAAGAGTTACCCTGTTAAATTCCCTTGAATCCCCTTCCAGAATGACTCAAAACGCCGTTGCAATGCCCCTCATAAGTGATACCAAAATAATATACCGTCTAATAATATTGGATGGATAGTTGAGGTCAGAAATAACCCGGGAAAACTTTTGCCAGACTTCGTCTCCCTGCAAACAGATTAGAATGAAAACACACTGGTTTTATCATCAAGAACACTCACATAATGCCCGCTTTTGATCAGGGTCTTCGAACGGTGCGTTCTTTGCGGCAATCTGCCGCATACGTTCTCGGGCAAATGAAGAAGGACTTGACCGTCCTGCTGCTGCAGCGGCTGGCTCCTCTGCCGTGGTGTCTGGTTCGGATTCCTCTGGTTGTGTCGGAAGTAAATTCAGCGGGCGAGGCCGAGTTCGCCTTGAATTAGTAGTCATTACTGGGACGGGCACAGTGGTACTAGAGATGACCTCCTCTGTGGTGGAACTTGAGGCTACAGTCGTCGTGATGTTGGTTGTGGTCACCCCCTGTTCCTCATCACCCGCAGGGGCGGCTTGCTTATTTTTTGTCGGAGACTTCAACGTGACTAGGCGCGAGACATTAGATGGTGTCGAAGAAGCAACAGAGAAGAGACGTCGTCCCCAGCCCTTCAACTTGCTGTCGTGGGAATCTTGAGACAAGTCATCAAAGTCAACTCTCTCTCGAAGCCGCCTGAGCGCTCTTTCGCGACGAACCATTCCATTTGTGATACGGGGACTGTAACCTCGAGGCAACATGCTGTGCTTGCACATGGGACATAGAGAGCTGTTTTGGGACAGAAACTCATCGATGCATTCGGGATGGAAAATATGACCGCAAGGGAGTTCCTTGATAATTGTTCTTCGATGATCAAAGTTGACGAGACATATGTGACAGCTCGGTTGATTGTTGGTAGCAGTAGTGTCACCGGTGTGCCCAACGCTTCCTCGTTTGCTCCTGATACTGGTCGTCGATCTTATGCTGCGTTGATCGTGCCGCCGGGGTTTCTTTGAGCCTCGAGCTGATACGGGGGTTGGTGGTGGTGCCATGGACTCCGGATCAGCGTTGTACGTAAACAGAGGGAATTCTTTTAAATGCGTCATGGGCACTGTGAGACGCTTAATTCCCATAGCTTCCAGATCGACTTCGCCAGATTCGACGCGACGCTTCAATGAAATCCGGCGTCCTCTTTGTATGTAGTGCATCGTCAGAGAAACTCCGGCAATGACGAAAAGCAGGGCACCAATGACAATGAGAAAGAAAGCCCATAGAGCTGGAATGTCGGAGTCGTCTTCAAGAGTGAGCTCAGCCCAGATGCGAACGTAGTCTTTCGGGTTAGGACCGTAAAGTGAGTTGATTTCATCGCCGTGGGGGACGTCGGAAATGTGACCTGAATAGAGGCTGAGTTGTTCCATCATGTTGTAACCCTCTAGACCAGAAATGGCGAAGATTGGGTACTTATTGGTTTTGACCCAAGCGCCGCCATCCTCGAGGTTCCAAACTGGCGAGTCAGCATCTTGAGGTTTGTTGGAAGAGTTATTCGGTTTATAAAAGATGAAGGCGCGGATTGGGTCGGTCCGGGCAGAGGCGAGGTAGGAGAGGGTGCAATCGATGCTGAACCACGGGGCCAGAGCGATAAGATTGTAATTTGTCGGGGGGAGGTTGTCTCGACGCGTGACGTTTTTGGGGATAAAATCGTACTGCTGTGAATCACATGATGCGTCATTGTCGAGGTCGGGGACGTAGAGAAGGCCCTGAATGACGCCGTCCAAGGTATCGGCGTTGGTCGTGGTTAGGGTAGTGAGATTGGTGGTAAGACGTTCTGAATACGCAAGATTGCTCTATTAAAAGTGTTAGTCACAATGCGATGACCAAGAAGCAAGTATCGGGCAGAGAACGAGGACGCACCGATAGGGCTGTGAGGTTGCGAATGATTGTCGACGGGACCGTACTGGCGCCACTCCAAACTGGATTGCTGAAGAGGAGGCTTGCATCATGTTAGCATTCAACTGTGACACGCAAAGTTGGTGAGTCCTCGAGTGTTGGACTGAGAGGCAAGGCGTGACCCTGGCGGGGGTTGGGTCATGGAAAGGCTGGACCGAAACGAAGACGAGGATGACGAGATAGTCGACATGGAAGCGCAATCGGAAGAGACGGCAAAATAAAGAGCGAGGGATTGAGCAAAGAGACTTACACGACATTTCGAATCTCGGTGAGCGCTGAAAGACGTCAGTTCCAGGATTGCCAAGACTAGAACAATGAGAATGCTTTCTTGGCCTTTTCCTCGACAGCCGAGAGCCAACGAGGGACACAAAGCAACGAGGATGGGGAAAGGAAGAGAGGGAAAGACGGGCTATTGCGGGCTTACACATTCTTCTAACACATTCTCAATCATGGCAGAGTCGGCATCATAGAGGATGTACCGACCGCGCATGAATGGAGCAGCGGCCAGTATGAGAAAGATTTTGAAGAGCCGAAGAAGAAAGAGAGAGTTGAAAAGTCAAGATGATGAAATTGTGTCGAGGGGGAAGGTGGGAACGGTTTGAGCAAGGGAAAGGGCAATCGACAAGCTGTGCAGGTTCACTGAGGAAAGAGGCAAGGGGAGGGAAGTTGGCAGGCGCCAGTCAGTGCGACGGATGGGTCCAGGCGTGGGCGTGGGCGTAGGAGCAGGAGCAGGAGCAAGGCCTCGTTCTTGCTCTGGGGCTCTGGACTTTTCACTTTTGAGTGTTGGCGCTTAGATGGGGAAGCCACGGATGGAGAAAACTAGTTGAGATGGTTTTAGACAGTGAAGATGAAGACAAAAGGGCAGGAGAGACTCTGGACTCCAAAGAGACAAAGAAAGATGGGTGGATGGAAAGAGAAAGATTCATGAGAGACACTGAGGGAGAGAGGGGAGGATGAGAGGAAACAAGCGGAGAGAAGACAAGCTAGTCGTGGAAATAGCAGGGGGGAAAAGAAAGAAAAGAAGCTTTGCAGGGAGGGTGAAGGACAAGAAACAGAGTCCGTCCCGTCCCCGTCCCCGTCCCAGGCAGCTTGGATGTCTTCGAGGGTGAAGGGTGAGAAGCGAAACGACGGGACGACGGAAAGACGGGGGGCGTGCGACAGCGGTGGCGCGCAGGCGTGAGAAAGCCTGCAGTTGACGGAGGGAAAACGACGCGGGAGTGGGCGTGGGCGATGGGTTGATTGCGATGGATGCTGGCTCTGGCGTAGGCGTTAGCGTTGAGCAAGTTGTGGGCGTGTGTGTGGGGAGCAGAGAGAGAGGGAGAGAGAGAGATGCTTGGATTTTGGAAGGGTCTCGAGAGGATGATGGGACCAGGAGGAGGCTCATGTTCTGTCTCCCTGCTATAAGAACAGGAGACAGAGTGTCTTCAAGAGTCTAGGCTGTTTTATGTGGCTATTTGGCATTTCATTAGAATGGAAACATCAAAAATTGAACCGTGTATCTTGTATAAATGTTGACAATCTCACCCCTCACCTGGATGTCCGGAAACATCCAATTCAGGCCATTTCCCTTGCAGCCGCTCGGTTGAAATGTCTATTCGCACGTACCGCAAAGCCTGTTGGCGGGCAGCACGCCTTTCCCACGGATCATCGGTAACGTTAATACGAGGGCGGGGACAGATAAGTTGCATCTCTGCAGGAATATGTCATTGAGAGTCGGACATTAAATGACCGCAGACCTCTGCTTTCCAAGTCGAGTATCTTGCAGCCGGATGCCTACAACGTTACCCAGGTACGCAGATACCTAGATTATTGTCGTGTTTGGATTTGGTTCTACGCGTCGGGGAGATGATGCTCTGTCACACTACGTAGATACGAAAAACTCCAGAGCCTCTGATGAAAAGGCATCCTTCCAAAAACAACCGCACAAATTGCCATCTTAAGATACTGCCGTATGTACCTTAAACTTTGGGTTACCCAATCAAGGTGTCTCAAGGACAGTCTCTTGGGGGATACCAGGTTGATCAAGTACCGAGTACGACGCATCACAGGGCTGAAGGGAGAGGGAAAGTGTCTCCGGGACTGTACCCAAGTACGGAGTCCGGACACATCATATCGTATTTTGTGCGAGTGGGCTCCCTCCAATCTTTATCCTCCATCATCGAATCCCTGCTTGTTCTCACGGAGAACAGGAACTAACTGGCAAGGAAGAGGAACGAACCCTTGCTCCGTTACCACCTCCAATCCGGTCCAGAGAAGAGAGAGAGACCGAGACCGAGAATCACACATCTTTCGATGCAGAGTGAAAAGTAAAATGTCAGGCGTTCTATATTTACCTCCCATAGACGCTTTATGGCGTGTGGTCTCCCATCCAGCTCTCCACAATCCCATGCTGTGTGCTCCGTACTCACCCACCAGGTACTTCCTCATTTATGCCGCAGATTGACAGACGCAAGAAGGACACCGCCGTCGCCAACAACGGCACTTAGTTATTACGTACTACAGTTGCTCGTTTCCGTTGCGATATAGACGCCAACGACGGCGGACGATAGGTTGGCGCCATTGGTCCCAGAGATGCTCATCTATCCAGGACGTATGACAGCTTCGACACCAGCTTTCCTAACCAGCTAAAGTAATCCGGGCTGCGCTGTCCCCCATTTGATCAATTACCTGCGGTCATCTTACCCGATCTTCGCGGGGTACCTGTACCTGAGCTGCGAGACCTGGCGTGCTTAGTGTGGAAGTCTAGGCAGTAACTGGACTGTCAGGGTTTCAGTCAACCTTCTCTTTAGGCAAAGACACAGACTCGACCATGAATTCGACTTGAAATCCGACTTGACGATTGTTGAAAAAACGAAGATGCAACGGCAAGGGAGCCGATTCGGATCTGCAATTCCGCCAAGCTTCCGCGCTTAAAAGCTTGTCTGGAACGTCGTGTCCAGCATCCTTCGGGGGGAGCATTGGCCCCGCGACCGCGACGGGCCACGGAGCAGTTACGGAGTACAACAGTAAGGAACTTTCCGAACTGCGAACAAGCCGGATCTCCAACTACAGTACCTACAGACAGCATTAATATCTTGACTACCTTGCTAACCCCTACCACGCCCACAACGCTCGCGCCGTCTGGGACCCCTGCGAACCGCCAAAGTCTATGCAAGTCCCAGGGCTGGGCAGGTTCCAAGCAGAGGCGTAGGTTGACTCAAACCATGCCCGTGCCTGTGGTCGACCACGTAGTTACTAATTGGTGAATGAGATAATTACTGGAAGAGTCGATCTATTCCTCAGTTCAGTGCCGTTTCCCCCTACCTACAGAAACAATGCGGCTACTCCGTAAGTGAGACTTGATCCGTCCATGGTCATCTCGTGTTGTTGTTTTCACGCTGTGCAACGAGAAAAGTGCGACGGCGAGAACAAGCAGATTGGTTCGAGACCTTATCACACCTCTGCTTCACAAGAAAAACGGAAAGAGAAGAAGGAAAAGGCTCCGAAGGGACCACGACCAACCATTCACAGGAGGACGGCAGAGCGGTGGGTATGCTGGCGCGACGCATCTTGTGCCGCCATCCCCGCTTCTGCTGCTCTGTGACTGGGCTGAAGATTTCCACATGGCTTTTGGACGGGACAGGCGGGGGGAGGAAAGGTGTCATGGATGGGCGTCCCGTTAACAGCTCTGGATGACACTGGAGTGACGGATCCCTTGTGACCGTCCTGGACTCCTGGTTGTCTGGCCTTCTGGACTTTCCTATCCGTATGAAGCAAACATTCGCTTGAAGCTAAGCCCGAGGTAGGGGAGGGCACCACTGAGCTGGACTCTCGGAGACCGGCTGAGTCGGCAGCATGAATCGCACAAACAAACCCAAATGGAGTGATCTACATATCCGAAGGAAAGTAACGGGGAAAACGCATGGCACAATCTTCCAGTTCCCCTCAATCTCCCAGCGTCGCTTGGGCGTTGCTTGGGCGCCAGCGAATCACGGCCCCCTCGAGACATTCTCGGGGGACTCTCCTTTGTTCTTTGTTCCTCGACCTCAACGCCCACCGTGGGACGCGCCGGGGGGGCAGTGCATGCTGTGTAGCCTCTGCCATCTCCACAGACCACTCTCACTGGACCGACGGGAACCATGGATGACGGTGGGCGGACGGGAAAAAAAAAAAAGAAGTCTCGAGGCCGACACGAAAGGGACCCAAAGGGATCCTCACAGGCACAGGCTCGCAGCAGGGGGGAACCTCCTCAACTCCTCTGGGGAACGGGGACAGGACGCCACTTGACGTAACAGATTAGGGTCGCCGGAATGCACCACGGCGGAAAACGAAGTTGTCTCGAACTCGCGATTGAACGGCTCTCTCTCTTGCTATTTCTTTGCCCGTTGCAGATATGCACGCAGTACGTACGGAAGACCCTATAACTTGATTTCATGGCATGGACAGCTGGTACGCCACAAAAGCTTGCACCCTACTTGTAGGTACATGTATGTGCTCCGTATCAAGTATCCGGACAGTTACGCTCCCACACCGCCATGCGCACTGCCACACTTTGCTTCCCGCATTCGTTACCCGATATCAACTCCAGGACAGATTGAGAATGAAGCCCTCACACAGTCTCACTTCCTCCTTGCAGGACAGTGCTTGTTTCGGAAATGCACAATCGCGTGAGGGGGGGTCCTGGCCCGCTGCCCTGAGCCAGCACCTACTTGTATGGCACCAATTCTGTACGAAGCACAAGATGCCAATGGGACTTGATGCCCAAGGAGCAAAACATTCAGCACAGTGTAGTTACCAAGTACAACCCAACTTCTGGTCCCCCTTTTTGGGGGGGTTCTTTCTTGTATCATCTCCACTGCGAGGATAGATCCCCAGTGTCAGACGACCCTGTTGGATCGTCGTCGGGGGCTGAAGGCGTGTTGTCATACCAAACCCACTAGCCGTGTCTCTCTCAGTGCGAGCGTGTGTGCGCGTGTGCGTGTGCGTGTGCGTGGACTTGCAGGACGGTGACCTGCCGAATTCTCCAGTTCACACGTGCGAGCTTACGGTATGCTTGAAAGTAAAGTTTCTGATCTTATTGCCTGGCTAAACTACTGCTTATTCTTAAGGGTCCCTCGATGTCATTGTTTGATCCCGCACTCAAATCTTGAACGGCGCTGATAGATGGGTTTTTGGCTCTTGGGGACCAGACGTGCTTGGTCAAGTTGACAATGCATTCAAGTAGCTCTCACTCTGAGCTGTCAGGAGCAATTACGTCATACGCCATATGTCCTAGCTACCTACATATCCAGTCATGTCTAGCATTAATGAACCCTCTCAACCTCTACGACGCAGACGCGCAACTTTACTCAGCCTCTCAGCTCTTTGATCCAGCAACCCCCGTTGACAAACATTTCTCCGTCAATTTATCCCCATGTACAGCGTCGTGGAGGTCTTCAATTTCTTGCTTTGATAAGGGAACATCCCAGTTTCAGACAATCTCGAGATGATGTGCTTACAACGCAGAGTTGGTGGCTGAGGAGAGGGGAGACGTAAACCAGCAGCACTCGACAGAGGACTTTGCGCAGTACGGGTATATGACGTGGATCTGCATTTAGGCAGCTGTATTATTCCTTGACTCTCTGGTTTGAGTTTGAAAATTCCATTTTCCTTGCAGCATGATGCTTATCGGTGATGTTGCCCGCACGCCTATAGGGTATCATACTACAAAAAGTTATAATACTGTAGACCTACCTACCTAGGCAGAACAAAAGTATAGAACAATAATTGGAGAAAAAGTGAAAGATGATTCTTGCTTCCGTTGGAGGGTGTAAACTTTCGTAAATGATACTATATCTGTATGGTATAAAGCTTTTTGTCCTCCTCGAGCGGCATGTTAAAATGAACCACGAAACTGATTCTGCTCAATCCTTCGAGAGAACCATGACCTACAATGATAACCAAACTGCAAATGCTGGAACGACGTCAAGCTATCCCACCTCTCATGTAGGACCGATACAAGCATGTTTATAGTCGTTATTGGCGATTTGGTCTTCAAGAGTGCACCAAACATAGCCTCTCACTGGAGCTCACAGGCCCTTAAGAATCAAGCTTAATGTCGACCTCAATTCATCCTCTCAATCATGAGCTACATGGCCCCTGCAGACAGATTTTCTTCTCAAGTTCCTACAGTTCTTCATCTGACTATCTAGATGAGAGCTCAAGCAGCGAACTCGCTTTGATGCCTTTACCAGCGGCGGTCTCCGCCGTACCCATTTCCACCACCATACTCATCACGTCTCTCATACTCGTCTCTCTCGCCAAAGTCCTCTCGCCGACCGTATTGACCAGGAGGAGGAGGACCGCCAAACTCATCGGGACCACCGCGTCCAAACTCAGGTTCGCCGCCGAAGCCGCCGCCTCCGAAACCACCAGGGCCACGCTGTTCGCCGCCATAGCCTCCTCCATAGCTCTCTTCACGGCGTTCATAGCCGCCGCCACCACCACCACCGTAACCGCCACCATAGCTCTCCTCGCGACGTTCGTAGCCGCCGCCGCCGCCGCCGCCTCCATAGCCGCCCTGTCGCTCCTCGTAGCTACGGTCCTCTCCAAAGCCACCGCCTCCGGAGTAACCTCCAGAATAGCCACCACGATCTTCACCACCACCACCATAACCACCATGGCTACGACCTCCTCTGTGTTCATCGCTGTCATTACTCTTCTTACGGTGGTGACGTCTCTCCTGGCTCCTGTTGCGGTGACGATCGTTGTCATCGTCGTCATCATCCCGACGGGAGCTGTGATGCTCGCGACGTTCAGTATGCTGTTGTTGTTGGTAGCCGCCTCCGTATGAGTGAGTCTCGGTTCTCTGCTCATACGAGTAACTTTCAGTTTGGCGGCGGTCGCTGCTCTCATGTTGTTCATAACGACGATACTCAGATTGCTGACTTCCATCAGGGCGCTGAGTCTGAGTGTACTCAGCTTGGCCATAACGGTCGCCGTCGTGGCCATACTCCCGCTGAGTTCGACTGTAAGAGCCGTCATCCTCACGACGGGAACTTGTCTCCTTATGACTGTCACCGCCAAGGGCCCCGCCCAAAAGGGAAGAAGCAGCTCCCAAGAAGCCACCCAGGCCGCCCTCCTCTTTATCGTCACGACGCGAAGAGGATTGGTTCAGGTTGTAACCGGTATTTTGCTGGACAAGGCCAGAGATGGCGCCAGTAGCGCCTTGGAAAATGGCATCGGCAGCTGCACCAGCAATCTTGTCCTCAGCAGACTCGGGGGCATACAGCTTTCGCATCTTAAGCTTGCCAGCGCAGCCGTGACCGTGTCCAGTGTCCTGGACGCCTTCCTTGTGGTTCTCGCCATTCTGAACACCTTCACGGGTCAGCTTGCGGCGGTAGTCTTCCTGGGTGCTCTCGCCAAGATCATTCCACCACTCCTTGACGTTGTCGTAGCAGCGGCGTCGACCCTCGCGGATCTTGCCACCCTCCTTCTCACGCTGAGCGGGATGGTGCATAATGCCATGAATGATGTTGTCCAAGAGCTCTTCAATGTCAACGTCGTCGTTATCCATGGCATTCATGAGCTGGGGAACAACCCAGTGAACCATGCTGGCAGCACATCGACCCGCGATCTCGTTGAGGATCTATATGATTGTTAGAGAGCTGACACCAGATTTGAAACAAATAATGTTTGAGAATTCAGATCGAGTACTTACATTGGAGAAGTGATCCTTGGAAAGCATGGAGTGGGTAGGGTCGGTAGAGTTATCGTCGTGGAAGACAATGTGCTGTTCACGCTCGCTGCTCTCAATGATCTCGTCGGAACCGGTTTTGAGCTCATTCTTGATCTGGTTGATGAGAGGGACGATGAAAGGAGCAATGACAGAGAAGATGAAGACGGACAACTGCTCCTCAAGCTGCTCAATAACCTTGGGGAGAACAGGAATCTTCTCTACCGCAGTAGAGATGCCCTTCATAATGTCATCGTGGAATTGGATGGCAGGCATAACCTGCTCAAAGGCATTCTGGATATATTGAGTGAATTCCTCGGGCTCACGAGGAGAGATGGTCGTGTTCTGCATCTGAGCTTGTGCAGCATTGGACTGGAGCTGGTCAATTTGGTCACTCTTGTGCTTGTCGCCGAAGATGCCGTCAGGGATCTTGTCAAGAAGGTCTCGGAGAAGACTAGTATCAGACTTGGCTCCCTCTTGAAGAGTACCCTCGAGCTCATCGATTTCATTTTGAGTGAGCTTGTCGGAGACTGAAAAAGAGTCAGTCCAAGTGTCATGGGGTTCAAAGAACATACTGACCTTCGCCGGTAACGGAGTGCAGGAAATCAACACCACCGAATGTGCCAGTGACAATGGGATAGACGGATCGTTTAGCGCCCTCGAGTTCAATCTTGGTGTCACGTCCAACATGAGGGAAGACATCACGCTCTCCCAGCTCGATCAAGGCAAGTTCGCAGTAGTTGCTGTGAGCAAAGAAATCTGTCGTTGATGTCAGCATGATTGTCGGAACATAGGGCACAACGCTTTGTAAGTGCCTATAACTCTTCGTTAATGGTTAAAATAACACACCTTCAAGGCAGTGCAGTCCAGTTCCCATGAGACGAAGAGCTTCGTACTTGTCAGGCTTTCTCTTGTCATCCCGGTATTTGCGGCCAAGCTTAATAGATTTGGTGAAGAGCTGCCTAACAAGCTTAGCAGAAGTTTGGATATTAGCTCGCTCGTTGGCAATGTAATTCTTCATTCCTGATTCCGGGTCAATCGAGAGCTCACGACGCTCGTCAATTGGGCCACGAAGTCGTCGGTCATATTGACGCGCATCGACATTGTCGGCGTAGTCCTTGGGGTTATCAATATGCTCCTCGGGACGATAGCAGCCAAGTCGATCTGCGGTAACTTCGAATTCTCCAGACCCGTAACCAAAGGTCATGAAGCCAAGAACGCAAAGCAACAGACGAATGGCCTCGGCAGACACGGACTTGACAGTACCAACATCAACGGCCTGGGAATAGTCACGGAGCCAGTTGCCGAAATAGACGCGGGATACCTGGAGCTTGTTGAATTTCTTGCCGTTCAAGGCATGAGCCATGGTAAGAGTGAGGAGAGCATCTTCGATATCGCCGTGTCGCCCTGCAAGGAAGCTGATTAGCAGGCTGTCTGGACCGGGGCATACCCAGAGTCATGGATGGCTAACAGTTCTGGCCCTCAACCTTGGAAATCGAAGCGATGTTTCCGGCACCGAAGGCGACGGTAGGTGAAGCCAAGCAAACGAGAATAATGAGCCCCACCAGGAGGCCTGAAGACCTGAAGCCAGGCATTGTGTGTGTTCCTTACTTCAGGTGCTGGGATAGGTCCCAAGGAGAAGAGAGGAAGTTGTTGCGCAGTTGTGCAATCAAGAGAACCCCAAGCGATCTAGCGAGAGGGGCGGTATGAAGGAGAAGATGGGTGCTTTGGGAGAAGCAGAAGGAGAAGAAAGAAGAAAAGGAATCTGGACGAGAGAAGAGGTGGAGGAGGGGTAGGTAGTCTGGGCTGAGGGGCGAGTGACGCAGCTTTCAGCTGGCGCCGGACCGTAGGTGGTGCAGGCCGTGACACTGGATATGATGGAACACAAACAGGAACAAAGCCAACGAAAACCTGCAACCCAAGCACCACAGCACAGGGAGGATCACAAGTAGCTGCAGGTCACTGGTTGGTACCCTGGACACCACTCAAGGCGATACGGGCTCCCTCCTTGGTTTGCATGCCGTTCCATTTCCTGACCAGCTTCCAGTTTCATGCACGCATCAAGGATTGGCACGACGTTTGATGCCACCATATCGGCAGCGAGCCTGCTATTCGTCCGCTGGTGGTAAGCATGAAATTAGGTATAACCGCCGCGTTTTGTGACGGCTTGTGGGAAGCTAGCGCGAAGGGATGATGGATGGAGGGGTTGACAGAAAGTACACTTCAGTAAAAGCTCTACCATGGGTCTTTTGCCTGTCTCAGATGGGTACCGGCATCTGGGTGGTGGCCAGTAAGCGAATCAAGTACCGCGTCCCTCCATTAGCTCCAGCGCTCGTACGTAACGGGCACAGAGGTACTCCGTACTCTGTACGAGGGACGATATCGCAAGGGTCTGTGACATGTTGTGGATGCCCCCGGCGATCGTCCGTCATCGAACCAAGCTTGATGAAGGTGAGGGGCTGGCTCCAAAGCCCCGCCGCGCGTCTTGAGCTTTGGCGTTGGGTTGGAGGGTTGGAGGGGTTGATCAGTGAGGCCAGCAGAACTGGACGAGCTGGACGGGCAAGACGGGCAAGACGGGCAAGACGGGATTGTTCGATGGTGGAACGGCCCATGGCGACAACTCTAAGCTCGACGGATAATAGCATGATACGCTCCTTGTCGCGGGAAGACCAGCATTCCAGACAGCCCAACTTGATTTTGACGGGCCAAACTGTCCTGTATGATCAATGTCAGACAAAGTGACGCGAGTGAGATGCCTTTACATCACGTGCGGTGCGCGAAGTACCTTGGGGAGGTAAGGTGAGGCACCTACCTCAGGTGGGAATAGGCACCGCCAAGCTACCCCTCATCCCGAGACGCGTCGGAGAGACAGCTCGGAAGGTGCGGCCATCGTAGAGGGACGGGAATGATGGCAATCCGACGCGACCAAGCGCCCATAATTGGCGACCGAGATGTTTGCGAGACAAGACACTCAAACAGAATACCGGAGAGACTTGCTCTCATTTATAAATACTACTGGAAGCTGGCCACAAGGGTGGAATCCAACTCTGCTTGGCTTTCTCGGGCTAGATGCGCCAGTCCCAACCATCAGGGTGTCTCTCACAATCCTGGTGGAACAGATGATGGATTTCTGAGTTAACTACGAGATGGTAGCATCGACATGCTGCACGTATGAAGTAATGGCATGGCCGTGTCTTGGATCCCCGAGCCCTTTGATGCGTCTGGCTGACCTTGGGGTGAGATCTGTGGCATATCCTGCGGTGCTGCCCTATTCCGAATGCGCATGTCCGACGGGAGGGAGCGTTTGCATGCTTCGCACACTACCTACTGTAACTTACGAAGTACTATCCGGTTTATCAACGTCGATGTTATCTACATCATGGTGATCAGACCATTGTCACAATACCCATGAAAGAGTACTTTTGCCTCATAAATCTACATGGAGGTACTTTGTAGTTCGTGATAGCCTCTTCCAAGGAGCTTTCTACCCCTCTACTGCTGTCATTCTACCAGTAAACGCCAGTACAACTTTGACCGACGTATCTAAGTCTTGCGACTTTCTCGCATGAAAGCCTACGAAATGACGTTGAGGGTCGCGAAAGGTCATGCACTTGGTCATGCCCGATAGAAAATTAAACGGTATCTGCAGGCCCTTTAGGCAGGACACCATAATAAAGCCTTACAACTTGAGCGTATGTAAATGTGGTCGGCGCGCGCATTGGTTCGAGTGCTGACGTCTACAGCGACTCTGAGTAGGTACACATGGCGATAGTACCTCGAAAGAACCGTCGCATGGGAGGTGGTTTCGGTGGTGGGAGGCAAGCTCGGTGCTTCACTCAGAAGGGACCACGACTATCTCATCCAGGACGCTGTTCCATATCCTTCTGTCGGGACAAAGAGGGGGTGTACTGGATCGAGTGAGCTGTGGAGGGATCGAAGGGGTTTTGCCTTCTGTGGGTGGTAAATCGTTACAGCTTAACCAACTCAAGTGTCAACACGCAGAACAGGTGCCTGCGAATCCTGCCCAGGGAAGACCAAGTGGCTGGAGGCGATGGTGCTGCGATGGTGAGTACTCCGCTCGCTGGGAACACTGCCTCAATTAGCTGTTGACAAAATTTACAGCTATTGCACAATTTTGACTGGCCTGGCACGACAGGCCTGGACTTCCAAGTGCAGAAGGACAGCGCTGTAACCCAGCTCAGGCCCTCAAATAGCACCGAGGGTTTTCCAGGCTTGTCGGCGGTATCGTCGGGCGCCAAAGTGAAAGACCGATCATCCCTCTGTGCGAAGTGGCACCGCCTGGATGAAAAGTGACTTGGGTAAGCACTGGAACACCGTATCGGGAACCTTAGGCCTTCCCTTCAGTGAGGGTCGGGACTGAGCCCCCCACAGTGAAGAGCCAGACAGACGTCGAGGCCGTGGCATCGATCAGACCTGGGCGATCTTCAAAACCCCTCCCTCTGCTGTACGTAGCATGCCTCAGTGGCTTGAGCAGGTATCGTGCTGAAATGTACAGGCCGAGGGTGAAGACGCTGGAATGACCCCGCCCAGAATGGCCAGGACCGGCAGCGCATTGGACAGACAAAGTCAGTGTGACGCTGGAGTGCTGCAGGCTCACCCTAAGCGCCCAACACACCACCTCGTCCAAGGCGCTAACTTGGGCTTCAGAGTGTCCTTCAGAGGTATTCATGAAGCACTCGAAGACCATCTTGTTAGCCGGTGAGGCCTATTGCTCGAGATGCGGGCGCTTCTGGGCTGCAAACTCGACAACCACCGACGAAATACAAGTGCATAAAACAGCATCATGCGCGAAACGCCCGCGAAAAGCGACATAAAAAAGTCGATGACGGAAATGGCCAACCTCAAGTCATAGCGAAATACACAATAGATACACGGCTTCGAGTCGGAGGACTCGGAGTCACCAAGCCTTTGTCACCACCCATGTTACGGCTGCTATCTCCTGCAGCAGTAGTAGGCTGCGGGCGACGGGGCGGTAGAGCCTGGGGCGCCCGAGGTCGTCTCGCTACTGGCTACTGGCCACTCAGCGACAGCTGAGGTATGTGGATTAGCGGTGGGCTGGCTTATACCCGGGCCTGGCCAGTTGAGACCACGGCCCCTTGTGGATGTGAGGTGAGGTGAGGTGCGGAAGGTGTGAAGCGAAGAAGGGAGCTGTCCTCTTTCCGTTTTGTGTGCTCGTGACCTGGTGATTTGATTGACACAAGATATGTTGCAACCTAATGTGAGTGGGCGGAGGATGGGCGAGTAATGGCAATAGTGCAACAGTCACTTCAGAGCTGTGTCGCGTAGCAGGAGATCCCAAGAGATATGGGCACGACCGCTTCAGTGTCGGGTCGAGGTAGAAAGCCCTGGAAATCGGTGGCTCAGCAGGAGCTCTCTGAGCGTGTCGAACCGCCCAGAAAGCCGAGAGTCCAGTGAGGCCCGCCGTTGAGGTGCGGGAGGGGACGATGGGAGGACAAAATACCGTTGGCAGCTCAGCAATGGGCTTGTGTGCCGAGGACGGACCTTGGGGAACGCTGGCATTTTGGTAGGTGCTGTCTCCTGTGAACGGGCATGGCAACACAGCCCTAGAAATTGATCGCGATTAGAGAGGGGAAAAAGAAAAGTGTTCAGAGGGGCACTGCATTGTCGCCTGTACGGGCTTCACGGAAATGAGAGTGTTGAAGGGGAGGGGATCTGGACAATCCAGGTCAAATTTCTACGGTTATGTGCGCTGAACTGGGCTTTGGATCACAGAAATGGAGGGTTGGGAGAGGGGAAGCCCCGAGGGTTTCAAGGTGGGAAGGCAGAAGGCAAGTGGGAAGGAGGCACCTCAAGACCAGGCCGAGCCTGCCAGCCTGCCTCTGTGCTCTGTGGCAGTGGTTCCCTTTTCCCAGGTCAGTCGGGCGGGAACGCTGGACATCTTTAGGTAAGAGCAAGTGCTGTGAGGGACGGGCTCTGGATCAGGAACCAGAAAAAAATACGACCTGGACGTCGCTGTTCCCCCCATTGTCTCTTGAAATGACAGGGGGGAGGCGCTCTAGGTGGTGTTTTTTTTTCCCTTGGGCGGGGGCCACTCTCAGTGAGCCACTTTCTTGGCCGTTTTTTTTTTTTT
>JALNIO010000404.1:0-39413 GCA_023509875.1 Rugonectria rugulosa
GGTTATTGTAGCTCGCCAGCCCTTCTACGTAGTGACTTAGCTACGTATTGCGCCCATACATGAACGTTATCACAAGTTTCCAAGGAACAATGACACATTTAGACGCATAAAGGCATCAATGACACCGGCGACTTGGCCAAGTTAGGTACGTTGTGATAACCTAATACACGCGCAGATCGGAGAGGATATTGTGCCCCTAGACTATCCCATTCCATAGGTACATCTCAAGATGCCCACAGAACGGCTGCTGAACCTACTCTTCCGGGACCTTGCACTGGAAAGGAACAACACGTGGCGCTGTACACCAAGTGCGCGAGCACGATCATGAAAGGGAATATCCGGTCTGCAAAATACTTGTCGGACTGGGGGCGCGTTTCGATCCATGCAGGGGGCACCATTGTTCCTCTGACTGGTGCAGACGCAGCAGTTTGTGCCAAATTTCACGAACAACATGCCAAAGTCGCTGTGATGCCAGCACCGAAACTACTACTTTAATTAATCGATTATTCATAGAGCCTAAGGATCTCATGGTAACCCATTCAAGATGGCTTTTAAACATCTTCTTCACCCATTCTTCAATACAAATGAACATCTGACCTAGCATATCCTTCATTTCAGTACCTTTCTTGACAGAAGTGATGGCAAAGGTTGTGCTATTGCTGTACTTTGTGATCTTAACTACGCGTCTGGTGCTATCCCATGGAATGCAAAACCTGGGTATATCCTTTATAGACATCAAGCGCTGAGAGACACGGCTCGGCGAAGAGTACTGGGTATGTAGCCGCATGCTGACGAATCGCTGGGCTTCCTTGCAGGGATGGAGGTTGCGTGTAGAGGCACCAAACGCTCAAACACACGCACAACAATTCCGAGTGCGTGCTCGAATCTGCTTGCAGAGTGCATGGCAAATGGCCAGATATGGCACACATGCGGATCTGGGTAGGCAGGGTGCCCAGTGCACTTCTCTCTCAAAGAGAAGTTATGTTTCAGAGAATCCTGCATAATCAGTTTATTACCAGACTTCTGCAGAGAATGGTCATGCGAGTATTATAACTGTAATCACTTTGGTCTTAAGAGCAAATTCTGGGGGTTTCTCTTCTCAACTTGAGTCTTACCTACTTTCTTCTGGCCCAGTCGGTTTACATGGCTTTGAAGATTTGTGCTTATTAAAATATATTAAACGGCGACGTACCTCTGGGTTCTTCTTTGCCTCTTTAGAGTTGAGCTTCTTCATTTCCATGTACAACTTTCTGATACCCAGAACAGTTGCATTCTTGGCCGGAAATGTTGATTTGGATCTGTAGTATACCAATACCCATTAGGTCAGGAAATGCTGGGAAATCTCCTCGAAAGTCTGCACAATTGTGCTGACGGGCCCAAGAAGTTGGCGTTGGCTTGTACTGGCTGTATTCTGGATCGTCTATTATCCTTTGTTGCACCCGCAAGAGAAGTCCAGTAAAGAATGCCCTTTGCTCTGCCTGCAGTCGTAGATGCGCATCATCTCGTGAAACGATTCATGTCTCGCCAACCCTAACCACAGGAGTCGGCTCGGGCCTTACCAAAAGTACCTAATAGGACATCTGTGACCCAGTCTTTGGTCGCAAGGTCATGTCGTGCAAGTGCGGGGGCTTCACCGAGAGTTTAGGACAGTTGATTTATTATACCACTATCCCGATCTTAGCTCAAACATACGCGAATGCGAAGCCGTGATTCACTAGGTACTTAATGAGTACGGCATACTACCTATAAACAGATGTCACGAGTAAGCGAAAGAACCAGACAGTCCAAGTGACAATATGTTTCATATTGTCACCTTAAATGTACCGTGGGACGCGATAATCCCGGCGTTGCAATTCCACTTGAACAATTCATACAGTAGGTATTTACATGTGGATTTCGCGATGGAATGCTAATTCAGACATTTTGTTCTAGGAAACTCCTTTCAACCTCAGAACCCAGGATGCAATCAGGCAAAACATCTGCGCTCTCCTGGCCATAGGGGGAGGTATCGCGTCGGGATCAGATAGCGTAGCAAGACTCTGCGCACAGCGCCTCTTAGTAGGCGATGCCATGGTTTTCTCGTCGTCGTCGAGGGTTAGTAGAGGACTGTCGAGGGCCGCCGTGACATGAACAGAATGGTAGCCAGCATACTGGGTGAGGTATTTCGTCTTCCAGAAGTTTGAGCGTAGTCTTGTCGACACGAGCTGACAAGTCGACGAGTTGGATGTACAGTTACGAATGATAAATTTTAGAAATTATACATATAGTACTGTTTACCATATCGGAATTCGGCATCCATGGTTAGTACAGTGACATAAGATAAACCTCACAACCTTCTTACCCAAGGTGCTCGGTTGTGATTAAGAAATGAAAGGTCGGCTGTTCATCGCGATGCTGTGAAAAAATTGGGCTCCCAGTAATCGTATTGAGCGCCTGAAAAATAATTTTGAACTCCTGGGGCCAGTCCCAAAGCACTATATTGAGTGCTCTAGGTAGAATCGTGGCTGGAGTTGACATTTCTAGAATACCCCGTCACCCACATTGATGGGCGCCAACATCAGGCACACAAGATTCCTCGTGTCTTCAAACAAAACTTTTCTCCAGCTCTTTCCCTCTCTCGTCTTGTAAACGAGGTATATCCCGTCCCAAATCCAACCAACGTACTTTTCGTATCTTCGTGTACATCGTCCCAACACGACTGTCCAAGCATCCAAGTTACATCAAGCAGGCAATCTGGCGACTGCTGCACAGCTCTGACGAGCCCACCTTGATACGCTGCGAGGGGCCGACCCATGTCCAGGCCTCGACAAGCCACTCGTACCAGACGCGGCTGTCATCAGTCTGCCGCCACATGCTGACTTCAAGCTCAGTGTCGGCAGGGAAATAGAGGGGTTTCTATAGAACCTGTTAGAAAGTGGCCAGAACCCGAGCGTATGTCGACCTATGATGGGGAGCGACAGAGAGAGAACTTTTCGTAAACTTACCTTGAGGGGAAAGAAGATGGGGAACCATGAAATCATGTCCTTGCTCTTTTGGTCGATGCGCTCAGGATGCGTGCTGATCTCGACCTTCTCACCCTTGTTCGCCTCGACCTGCGACTCGTATAAAGTCGACTCGAAATATCCTGCTAGACCATGAGTGACGCCACGTGTGCGGCACACAAAAGTGAGGTGGCAATGACGAGAGTTGTGATCGTTGGCACCAGCTGCACCAGCCATGCTTCCGCCACCGCCTCCTACGACACCCCCTGACCTACGGGCCTCAATAGCCGCCAGAGTAGAGTCTGGGATAGGGTGAGAGAACTCCCATGCCTCTTGGAATCGAGGGTGGTTTGGTACCTTTTGCGAGACAAAGTCAATGGCGAATAGGCGGACGACCCATGGAGTCTCGAAGGCGTGGGGATCACCAGGTGCGCGCGAGAGGATATCGGCGTAAATCTTGGGCGTGGAAACGGGACTGAAGTGCGCCGTGTAGGACTGAGGGATGGAGATGCCATGGGGCTTGGACAGCACATGCTGAATGCCGTCAAGACATTCCGGGGATAGTTCGTTGTCGCCAAAAGAGCCGAGAAGTTCTGAAATGAGAATGTCGACCTTGCCGTAGAGAGGTCCTTCAGCAGACTCGGAAATGACAGGGCCCTTCCAGGCACGCATGTCAGTCTTGACCACCTTAACCTTGCCATCCCAGATCATTTCGTTCTGCCGCAGTAGGTAAACATAGGCATTAGGGTTCTTCTCTACAGCCCACATGTCGATGGCCACACCTGCATTCTTTGCAGCCTTGAGTGCGCGGGTTACAAGAGGGCCCCGACCTGAGCCGGCAACAGCCACAACAACAGCCCCCTCCTTGGAAGTGGGTTTCTTGAGCTCCTTCCACTCCGATAGAGCTTCAAAGACAGCAATTTCGTACTGGTTGTACTTGACGGGATCTCCCTCAAAGACTTCATAGGTGGCAGATTCCAGATTGTCCGACAGAGGCTGCAGCGGAGATTGAAGCCAGTCTTGGAAGCTCGTCAACGTTGGCCCTTCCAGTGCTGACAGAGGGGGTTGCTGGTCTCCAAGCCACAGCAAGTATGAAAGAAATGGGCTCTCTCGATTCTTTTCTTGATCCTTGGGTGTCTGAGTTTGGGCTTCCGCAAGCGTAGGGAAGTCATCTTGAGAGAGAATTCCCCCAGTATCAGCGTCTCCTTTGATGTGAGAGACATCTGGACCAGCGTCGCACAAAAGTAACCACGGTGGATTCTTCAGTCGATTGTAGGAAAAGATGAGATCTCGGTGATGACTTGAAAGAGCTGGGTAACCGCTCTTGTTGGTTTGGAAAGTAGACCGGTCCAGGGAAAGATAATGCAATGGTTCCGCAAACCAACGATTTTGTAGGTCTTTTTCGGGCAACACCCGGGGAAGCTGTAGAGCTGGATTTGCCTATTAGTCCAGATATTCACGGGGAACAGAGAGAAGAGCCAGCATACCAACGAACAGTCTTGTATTGTAGTTGCATACAGTGCGAACATGGTGCCATGAATCCCAAGCTGTGAATATGTCGATTTCCTTTGCTTCGGACTGAGTCTCGTCAGGCTGAATGGACGAGAGCGTTTTGATTTGAGGCTCAAGTCCAGGCTCACGGTACATGGGCGTGTGAACCAGGAATGTCAGCCGGTTCCCGATGGTGAGGGCCTCCTCCACTGCTCGAGCGTACTGAGCGAGGCTCTGGTTACCACCATTGTTGGAGGCATCACGTAGAGGGCCGGGAATTATGATGCTTCTGACACCACAGAAGTTGGCATAATTGACTTCAAGGTGCAGAACCTGGCGAGAGATGTTGGCGATGGTCGGGTTGGACGAGCCGAGATCAATCCAAGGGCTGATGAACGCTGTGTACATGTTGACAGCAGCGCTGGGGAATAGCCCGGTGTCTTTGGGAGTGAGAGGTGGGAGGATAGGATCCTCACGAGGCGCCGTGGCAATGGTCGTAGGCGTCTTACCCTCGCCGGCGAGGGTTGACAGATGCTTCTCGATGAGAGCAAAGACCCGATCCCGAAAGTGATTGTTCGTGATGGGAGTCGTCACAAAGGAAAGCTATCGTAAGTCAATGGCGTTGCCCACAGGCGTCAGCGACAAGCGGATTAGCTGACGACTTACACCCTGATTGAGCAGATAACCATATTGTAAGTCGGTCAGTGGCTCCTGGCGAGCCGAGTCATGTTGACCGATGCTCAAGATGGGACGCTGAGGTACGAATTCTGGGGGCATATTGAAGCCTTGATTATCGGAAGCCATTCCGTCTGTATCAGCCAGAGGCTGAAAAGAGGCAAGAGAAATGTGTGTGTGTGTGTGTGTGACAGTGAACGAGTTGCTGAGATTTCGAGTTGTGGAGTCGAATAATTCACCCCGCCAAAGAAATCACCTCGACAAATGCTTTTGCGCTATCGACCTGCGACAGTTGGACAGTCAGAGGAGCCGAGAAGGGAAATCTCTGATATAATAAAGGGCATAGGGATAGTACTGAGTAGGTATCGGCACGGATCTTGAGAAGTTTGGCCAAGTCCTGGCTGCGACGTTGAAGGAGGCACAACTCTAAAGCTTGGAGGGACATTTTTCGTTGTCAAGGTGGGATGGGGAGGACCCTGAAAAATAAGCACAGTGTGCGCTCGTCGCTGACACTTGGTTTCTATATGCGACCAGGGTTTTCAGGGCTAGCAGCATATGTACCTTTCTTTGGTAATGTACGGTAGGTGGTCAGCAGATATGATTAGAGACTAAATAGAATGGAATTGGTATGTGGATGGAGGAATATCCGAAAAGAAATAAAATATATGTGCCTTTTTCTGATATGCGTGTATATTGTATGTTCAGTCCTTGAAAAGGGTCTCAAAGAGCGACAAAATAAGCTATCCATCAAAGTCGAAGAAGATGGGCCAAAAGTGGTTGCCTTTTATGTCACACCGTCCACTCCAATGGCGTTGTAGACAAGTAGACTAACCCGGATCCTTATCGATAACGGCTCCAGCCAATTGCCAGTCAGCCAGTCCCGCCAAAATTTTCTACGAGGCAACAGCACGGATATCAACACAACCTGGAATTTCTCAGCCTCGTAGCGCATCCTTTCCTTCTCCCTCGTTAGACCCTTCTTTCCTTCTCTCGCTCCTCAATCATAGAGCCAACATGTCTGACGCAAAGGGACAGAAGCGTTCGAGCGCTGACGCCGACGATCCGTCCCGTAAAAAGGCCAAGAAGGACGAAAGCTACAACCCTTACCTCGCTCACATGTACGACAATGGCCAGAGCAACGGCAACGAGCCTTCGCCCGATTCACCGCTCGCCGGAATGAAGCGTCAACAGACGACAGCGAAACAGGCTGCAAAGGCCGAAGACTCCGAGTCAAACCCTTTCACTGGCCGCGCCCATTCCCAGAAATACTTCCAGATCCTACAAGGTCGCCGAGATCTTCCAGTCCACAAACAAAGGTTTGTTCCCTTTCCACTTGATCAAAGGCGCTTCTGCACGCGCGCATTGCCAATTCATCAAGAGCAACGCTGCTAACATCGTTTTCACAGGCAAGAGTTCCTTGACAAGTACCATTCGACCCAGATCCTCGTCTTCGTCGGTGAAACTGGTTCTGGCAAGACGACCCAGATTCCTCAGTATGTCGTCTACGACGAACTGCCTCACCTCACCGGCAAGCTCATCGCCTGTACTCAGCCCCGTCGAGTCGCCGCCATGTCCGTTGCCCAGCGTGTCGCCGACGAGATGGATGTAAAACTCGGCGAGGAGGTCGGTTACAGCATTCGTTTCGAGGACATGACTGGCCCCAAGACCATGCTCAAGTACATGACCGACGGTATGCTGTTGCGCGAAGCTATGCACGATCACGAAATGTCCCGCTACAGCTGCATCATCCTTGATGAGGCTCACGAGAGAACTCTGTCAACCGATATTCTCATGGCCCTCCTCAAACAGATCTCACTACGCCGCTCCGATCTCAAGATCATCATCATGTCTGCTACACTTGACGCGCAAAAGTTCCAAAAGTACTTCAACGATGCTCCTCTCCTCGCTGTTCCTGGACGAACTCATCCCGTCGAAATCTTTTACACCCCCGAGCCCGAGCGCGATTACGTCGAGGCTGCCATCCGAACCGTCCTCCAAATCCATGCTTCAGAACCAGAAGGCGATATTTTGCTCTTCTTGACCGGTGAAGACGAAATTGAGGATGCTTGCAGGAAAATCAGCCTAGAGGCAGACGAGTTAATTCGCGAAGTCGATGCTGGTCCCTTGGTTGTCTACCCTCTCTACGGCACATTGCCTCCTCATCAGCAGCAACGGATTTTCAGCAAGGCTCCTGGGCCCCTCCGCGCTGGTGGACGTCCCGGCAGAAAGGTTATTGTCTCAACCAACATTGCCGAGACCAGTTTGACCATTGACGGTATCGTCTATGTCGTTGATCCTGGCTTCAGCAAGCAAAAGATTTACAACCCCCGTATCCGTGTCGAGTCCCTCCTCGTCTCGCCCATCTCCAAGGCCTCGGCTCAGCAACGTGCTGGTCGTGCTGGACGTACCAAGCCCGGAAAGTGTTTCCGTCTGTACACTGAAAAAGCTTTTAAGAAGGAGCTCATCGAGCAGACGTATCCCGAAATCCTGCGCTCCAACCTCGCCAACACGGTGCTGGAGCTGAAGAAGCTGGGCGTTGAGGATCTGGTTCACTTTGATCTCATGGATCCTCCAGCTCCGGAAACCATGATGCGTGCTTTGGAAGAGCTCAACTATCTCGCTTGTCTTGACGACGACGGTGAGCTCACGACTCTCGGTGGCATGGCCTCGGAGTTTCCCCTTGACCCTGCCTTGGCAGTCATGCTCATTTCCTCCCCCGAATTCTACTGCTCCAACGAGATCCTTTCCATCACCTCGCTCCTTTCAGTGCCCCAGATCTTTATGCGCCCTGCCAACAATCGCAAACGCGCAGATGAGATGAAGGCTCTGTTCAGCCACCCCGATGGAGACCACCTTACGCTTCTCAACGCATACCACGCCTTCAAGGGCCAGACGACCAGCGACCCCGACTCTGTCAAGAATTGGTGCCACGAGCATTTCTTGTCGTTCCGCCACCTATCCAGCGCAGACAATGTCCGCGCACAGCTCAAGCGCATTATGGAGACGCACGGTCTCGAGCTCGTATCGACGCCGTTTGAGGACAAGAATTACTACAACAATATCCGTCGTGCCCTATTGGCTGGCTTCTTCATGCAGGTCGCCATGAAGGAGAGCTCCGGAAAGCTCTACCGAACCGTCAAGGACGATCAGGCCGTCCTCATCCACCCGTCTACGGTTCTGCGCACCGAGTTTGACTGGGTTCTCTATAACGAGTTTGTTCTGACGTCGAAGCAATACATTCGAACTTGCACAGGCATTCGTCCCGAGTGGCTCTTGGTATGTAATCTCACGTCGTTTTCTCACCCTCCCTCGTTGTTTTTCCCCCTCCTTTTCTTCGCCGTGAACGCGTCATGGGGTAACGGTTTCACTGACACAATTACGTAGGAAATTGCGCCTACATACTACGATCTCGATAGCTTTGAGCAGGGAGATATCAAGCGCTCACTCACGCGTGCAGCTGAGAAGAAGCGTCGCAAGGAGGCCATGAAGACGGGTCGATGATAGGTTGCTGCCCCCACCTCACCCTGCAACTAAACAGTTGAGGCCCTCCTCAACAAACCGCCACGAGAGGGGGGAGAAGGAGCAAAATGCCTGTCGTCTTCTTTTTCACGCTTTGATAGTGACCGTGCCGATACTGCGGGAAAGTCAAAGATAACTCCCTCTCCACCGCCTTGTGGCGGCTCTGCATGCGACTAAGCCGGGGGTCTTTGACGTGGGGAGGCAACCAAAGCAACCCGGCAATCTACGCATCTCTTCCCCATTTTCTTGTCTTATTCGGAGTCGCTCAGTGGTTGGAGACTGGGAGCTCATCGTTTCAAAGGCACCCAGCCACTCTGGGGGATCATCTCTCCTCAAGTCATCTTCTCTATCCCCCGCACGGCTCTTGCTCAGCCATTGATGTTGATCTGCGATGAGCCCCGATTTTTTTTATTTGCTTCTTGGGTTTTGTTTGGGAGGCGGTCAAAGGACGTTGAAAATGCCACGCATCACATGCTGATGCGAGTAGAGGGAGGACGGTGGCGGTGTTTGAAATGTCTGAATCATCACCCCGTGCGATTTGTGTACGACGGACCATAGAGGTAGAAGTGGGAAAGGAGTAAACAAGACAGGGAAACGGAGAGCCAACAACTAGAAGGTGAGGCGAGACAACTCCGATCTTCGGGACTTGCAGTAGCAAATAGCTAGCTCTTATCATAGGCACGGTCATGCCTGTTCAAAGAAAAATTGGAAATGGGAGAATGAAATGGAACTCTGGCTTACCGTGTACACTCACCCCCCTCCCCTTCGTCTTCTCTCACATCGTGCATTTCGCGCCTAACCCGGCCCTCCATAAAACCATGACGATATGCCGCGCATCAACCGCTTCAGGCAGTCTTCCACGAAAGGAAGCACGTCGTCAGTTGATGACTGACCAGCTGGCTCTGGCATGTGGTCAATTTTGCGCTGTGATGTCCAGGCCTGATTAGACGGCCATTCTCCTCCTCTTCGTGGA
Organism: Rugonectria rugulosa; assembly: GCA_023509875.1. Classification (NCBI taxonomy): domain Eukaryota; kingdom Fungi; phylum Ascomycota; class Sordariomycetes; order Hypocreales; family Nectriaceae; genus Rugonectria; species Rugonectria rugulosa. The sequence goes on from JALNIO010000404.1 coordinate 9,640, forward strand.
GGGGGGAGGGGGAGGGGGGAAAGTGGGTAGGATCCTGTTCAACCCCAGCCATGTAAGGCATGTACGGGAGTAAGCCAACCGTCCCGTTCAGCGTTTCATTTTCTTCCCGTCCTCGCAGGACAAGGGACTCGGGCCGCCGTTTGAGGCCCACTGCAGTCCGGTAGGGCAGACAGCGGGAAAGGCGCCTTCGGTATCCCGTTTGGACGACTGGGTGAGACGTCTAGGAGGATTGTTGGTGACTTGAATGGTGAGTGAGGAAACATGCGCCCATGTACACAAGAGAGGAGTGAAATTAATGCAGCGAGGCAAATAAGAAGAATGCAAGTAAGCAGTGTAGCAATGCAGCACGCTGTGCCTTTCAAGGTACGACCCGTCGCCAGGATCAATTAGACATCCTTGTATTGCTTTCTTGCGGCGGGCTTTGCATCCGGGACCGTAACAGCCCAGAGTTTCCGTCCTTTGCCACGGGCAAACTGGAGGTCAGCGGATATTTCGCCGATGATCTTGGATAATGACGGAGAGAGAAAAAGAGAGAGAGGGAGGAACAGAGAGGCCAGGGCGGAGCAGATTCGGGCAGCAGGACAGGGACGATTAAGAAACCTGACTCAGCAACTGGAGAATCTCTTACGAGCCAGGGTTCTTGATGAGCATGCAGCTCCAAAACACAGAGCGCCTGGTGTGGAGGCGGGAAGATCGGAAAAAGCAACCTCACTTGCGTGACTACGGAGTAGCCAAGTACTGCCGCCCGTCTCCAAATCCCGATCCTCCAAGGTTACAGGTGTGCTGTCAAGCTTGTTAGTCTGTGTCTTGGTCCTGGCGGTAAGCGTAGACTCTCGAAAATGCTCCCCTTCCCCATCTTTCACCCTCATCCTCTTGCATGATTCAGCGGCTCACGTAGTAAGACCACATGGAGGCTAGGGCCCGTCTCCGATCCCTTCATACGTACAAGTAGGTGCGGATGTGGGGATTGGAACGTACAGCAGCTAGGTATGCACACCCCCCCGGGGACCTCCTTATAATGCCCTGTTGGATAGAACGGTGAAGGCCTGAGGCCCGATGATGTGTGGAATGAGGCGGACGGGGAGGAAGTGCGAACCGGCGACCGGTATGCCTAGAAACAAGACGGGAGATTCTGAGCGTAGATCGCTGCGTGGTGAGGAGACAGAGGCGGAAACAAGGCCACCGCGTCGAATCGGGGACATAATCTTGGTCTTTGTTGCTCGGTGGGTGACTTGGGATGCAGCTGGACCGTATCTTTGGAAGGGGGCGAATAGCCCCCCGAGGTTGAAATGTTGGGGACCCCTTCTTCCAAGGAAGTCCAAGGGGGCGAGGCAGGGTAAGGCACGTGTAGTGTGTAAGTTGAACCCAGACCGGCGGGCAGGGAGGGAGAATGGACAAGGGGAATAGGAAATACTAGGTAACGAGCGTACGGGGAACTGGCAGAAGAAGCGACATGGGTAGAGACAAGGCTGCCATGTACAAGTACATGTAATAAGGTGACGAGCCCGTGACTCTCAGGTCCGACATGACATGGCCTGCTCTTTGTCGATCTATGGCAAGATACGACAGCATGGACGAAAGGTAGAAAGATGAAATGGACAGACGGGTCAATGGAAGCGAGGTTTGAGGCAAATGAAACCGCGGTCATGATCCCCTCCCTTCCCTTCGTTTGGTCATTGAATGTTCCTCAACACCTGGCCTGAGTTCTGAAGGGTCCCAGTGAAAGCGCCCGGGCTGTTACTATCGAGATGACCCCATGCGATGCATACGAAGAATGTTCGAGGAAAGCACCGAAATAACTGCCGGGGTGTTGCTTGGTACAGAAGAGCAGCAGGGGGGGCTGGCACGCGGACGGCATCGAGGAAAACAACGTGATTGTTGCGTTGTGGAACATGGAAGACCCCATCGCCAGAATTACCCTCGACTGTACATGTCATGATTGGGCAGGCCTCGAATCGACGGCCGGAAGGGAGCCCTGCAAGCATCCAGTCGTGGTAGCAACTAATCTTACACACTATACGAATACTTGTAGTATGTTGCGTGTGTGTACTATGTAAGTCAGTTGGAGCTTGCTTCTACCAAGACGCTTTCCATGTCAGTTCGTATGTTGCATGCGCCGTTGGAATGTTCCACGCTCCGGCATAACGAGGAACCAGAACGTTGGGATTCTGCAGGACAGTTGAAAGAATATGCGCGGGCTTGAGACATTGACGCAGAAAGAGCTCAAGAATAGTTCCGATTCATGTCTCTGCGCATCAGATCCAATCAGCCACGCGCGGGTGTCATATAAGAATGGTGGGTGGCATGCAGCCTCCAGACTACATGCAATAGCTGCCCGTTTTGGACGTCCGATTGTACAAGTATAACGGGACCGGTATCGCTGGCTGTATCCGTACGTAGTAGGAAACCAAGTCGTGGGAAAGTCACGAGCCGAGAGATGTCATGATGCCAAGTAGACAGGTGACCCATCATCAAGAAGGGGAAAGCATCAACTCCTGAGACCTTCTTGCTGCTATGCCTCGGCCCCCTCCGTGTCAGTCTTCGCACTACTGGGTAAGACATCGCTCCATAGCAAAGGCGAAGCCGACAGGTGTCTGAAGGGTCTCTGAGATCAAAACTAGTCCGGATAGTCTGGAAACCACGTAGTAGTAAGACGACGGGGAATCTAGCCGCTGCATGTCTCTCCAGAACGGGGCTCTCCTAACATCCTAGCGCTAGCAGCAGCGCATCAAACCATCTGAGCGCAATCCGGCCATAGCTCCTGGCAGGTTTCCCCTACCTGGGGTTTCTATTTGCGAATGGTCCATGATCCAACCACCTGTATCCGTACTCCGTACTCCGTAGAGCAGACGGGTTAAGGGTTGCAGAAGGTTTCACTGGACTGGCCTCCAAGGCGCTGCTGTGCGTCGAGGTTTGCGCGTCTCTTCATTTGCCCTTCCCCAAATGCCGGTAGCAGTGCGTGTCTCGGACTGTAATGTAGTATACCGTTCTGCCAATGCTGTGACGCTTGCACGGCTTCACGGCTCAGGTCTTCTTGGGCGTCTTTATCATTTGGCACGACCCTGTTGTCTGTCTCATGATCGGCGAGGCGTCAATTTCAGCTCTGGCCATTAGTAGCACCAGCAGAAGCGACGGCCGGGAGCTGGCCGAGGCGTGGTGCCAGGACCAGTCCCGATGATGCCGAAGCCCACGAATCTGCAAAGACCGAGGGTCATGATGCCTCGGAGATGGAGTAGGGAGAAGCCTCTCGATGCAAGATGCCCAACGTCTGGGTCCCAAGTCCCCTAGCCTCGATGCTCGACTCGACGAGTCAACTCCCGTGTCCCATCCAGCGGGATATTTTTATGCCCTTGTCGAAAAAGCAAAATGCAAGCTCGTCCCTACACAGCGTCCCCATCCAACAGCATCCTCATGGAGAAAATCCCCTCCTTCGACCCAAGCTAAGGCAGGTCCATAACGGCACGTCCCAGCAGTCATGACGAGCGTTGTGAGAGACTGATCCGGCAATTCTTTGAGCTCAAGGACCGTGTATATCCACCTGCAGTACGACGCCACGCGCCTATGGAGTTCTGTCCCCTCCCTGAGCTTCCTCTCCCCCCTTCGTGTTTTCTGTTTTTTGCTTTTTCCCTTCGGCTGCTGGAGCTCTGGCAATCCCTAGCCGTGTCTTGAGAAGCTCTTTCAGCCTCAACCGCGATGCCATTCTCCACAAGCCCCCAATACGTATGAGAAAGTGGTGCCACGACACATGGGACGACCACGGCAGACTCGTTAAAGTATCGGCGCCGCCAAAGTGGCTTCACGTCGTGACACCGACTTGAATTAAGTCTGGTGGCCCCTCTTTGAGTACTTTGAATAAAGTGCTGCACAGCACGGCCGGTCCAGAGACGATTATGCTGCTCCAGACTCAAAATTGCCTGCCTGGTCCGTTATTGTTCATCATGACGCTGGTGAATGTGATTGCCGGCCTCCAGCGCTTGACGCTGTGCAATAGGGAAACAAGCAGCATCTCACGAAGGGGGGTGTGATGGAAGGAATGGAAGGGGTGGGAGGCCTTGTTGAGCGAATCGACGGAGGTCATGGGCAGTGTGCGCTTCCCCAGAGAAGTACGGAGTACGCCCTGCCCACACCTCCTTGTCAACACCTTGTGCCGCGACCCTGCCATACATCGCCCATAACCTCACGCCATTCCGCCGGCCGCTACGCCCGTTCTAGTTCTCGGCCCATGGCCCCACGATCCGACAGACGAACCACAAGTCGTCGTTGACTGTAAATGGGTGCTCAGCACTCTGGCGGCAGTCCATCCGATCGATTCTCTTGAGTCAAGAGGTAGCAGGTTGAGTAACAGAAGCACACGCCCTGGCCAAAGCATTTGTTCTTGTGTCGATGCTGTGATTGTGCTGCTCATGACTGTGCTTGTCCGGTGCTGACACCTCGCGCTCAATCCCGTATCATGCGTTGGGACTGGTTGCTTCTGCCGTGTACGGAGTACTAGCGGTAGATTCCTCTTTGCTCCGTCTCCCACTCAAAGCACAAAAGCCTGGATGGCTGCACGACTGCAGTAGTTGACCTTTAAGACCCAGTTTCCCCCACCAGCAGTGCGAGACAATTCGTTCGCTGCCGCCGTGTCACATCGGCTGCAGTTAACTCGGCTTGCACGTCTTTTGACGCAGCAACAGCCTGCCACGCCCGGGCAAGCTCCATAACAGATGGCAAATCGCCAACAGGCCAGAATCTCAAAGCCTAAAGCCCCTCTCAGAAGGCGGTCGTTTCGGGCCCCTCGTTTTCCACCCCGACACCCATCCACACATTGTGGCATGGACTCGTACCGGCCCTCTTCCGGAGCCATCGCCGGGGCTCCCTGTCTGTCACTGGCCGTCCCCCCACTGCATCGTTATGCCAGCGGGGCGTCTTCGACTTGAGATGGGCTCAAGTTACCTGGGGACCATCAGTCAATCCCATAGAAAATAGCATTGCGACGTCAACGGCCATCCGCCATCTGGATTAGCTGTCGCAAAGACGTCAGCACTGTCCGAGTCTATGTAAAGGCATTGGCACGCACCTTGATCATACCAGCCGTTCCCGCTTGAAGCTCCGCTCAGCCTAGGTATCCTAGACCTGTTGGCCCTTGAGCTTCTCATCGGCCGTAGTACAAGAACATCGTTCGACCCTTTCTCCAACCCAAATCTCTCTTCGTTCTAGTCATTCTCATCCAAATCGCTTACTACCAGCGGGTAGCTTATATATAATCCTCCTCGTCTCTCTTATTCACCTTGGCCACACCACACCACTGCCACCACCACCGCCACCGCCTCCTCCTCCTTCTCGACCACGGTTTCGAAACCTCGTCCTCATCTTCGTCTTGATCTGCTTCTCATCCTTGAATAATACCACAATGAGCGGCGCCGGTGGCTTCTATAAGTACAGATGCAAGTACTTCTACACCCACAATTGCCCTAACTGGGTTTGGGTAAATAATGCGCCCTGCGCATCATGTCTTGTAAGTTGGGATACCTTTATCAAACTTTGGTGGTGCAACTGCTCCTAACAATGATTTGCCAGGCCGATGGGCGTGATAACGAAGAACCACCGCAGCAATCATGGGGCATTCCGCGAGATATTGTTGTGCCCCGTGTATTAGACGGTATCCTACAATACACACTCATGGAGCTCATTGCTCCTATGGAACCCGGAGACGAATGGACGCTCAGGGATAAAGCCAACAGACCTCCGCCGTCACTACCTGTGACTAGTGCTATGCCAGGTATACCGGGGATAATGTCACATCATCGGTTTTAAGACCCATCGAATCCAACGAGTTCTTGCGAGACGTACAGAAAAGGGAAGCCATGAGCTTTTTCCAGATTGCGAAACTGGGTGTTAATCACATGAATCTCGCAAGGACTGACGAGTTGGCGGGCTTGGGTGACCTTGGGAATGACGGAAGATATTGTATGGGCGACAATGACAGCAGATTGCAAGCCCTCTGGACGTCCAACCACATGGACACGCCACTTGAACGGGCAGTGTACGAATCCGTGTACGGAGTACAACTCGGGAGTTTCTGACGGAAAAATGCATCATCATACTTGGAAGGTTGTGATTGCGACGCTAAGTGTTGGACGGAGTGGGAGATTGGTGGCTGGCGAATGGCCACAAGCAAACAAACCCCCAGAAGATACCCATACGCTTTTGAGTTGGCGGCTCTGGAGGACGGGGGGCTCCTTCCGGACAGTTTGTTTTTTTGCTGTATTTGGGACTTTTTGGGACGGCTAATTCCTTGTTTTTCTTCAGAGGCGTGTATGTTTTATTGGGTTGGCACTATCCATTGGTATCTCTTTTTCTTCATCGTTTTTTGGGCGGCACGGAGCCGGGAAATTGATTTCTTGTCACATTGCTCGGGTTTCGAAAATTGCATAAAAGTATTTTCTTTGGGGGGTTCTGTACAGGTTCGCTTCTGGAATTGATAGTGTGTGGTAGAAGCAGCACAATGCCAGATCCAATGACATGTGATGTGAGGCTCGTGGGACCGTAGTTGTGGCGGGCTTTTTCCTTTGGCGAGTCAGTGATGGGTTCAGGGCGCACGAGATCATGTCGAGGTATCAGATCAAGGCGCGCGACAGGCAGGGTCTAGGTCGTGAGATGTGGCGTGCCACAGGTTGGCAGCTCGCCTGATGATCCTTGTCCGTCTACTTATCAGTCGCTCGTCGTGGTCAAAGTGGTTGCGGTACTTGAGTTTGTCGGTCCCACCGGAGTGATGGATTGCCCAGCAAAAAGATGTAATTCGACAATGGCATTGATCAAGACAAGGGGGAAAAGAACCAACCGATAGCCTGCCAGCCGATTACAAGGTGTAATAAGAGACATTAACTATGAGCATATAACCAAGCAAAGGCTGCCTGACGGGATGTGAGACTTTCCCAGGCAGCCATAGGGAATCATCGACATTGAACATACCAATTGACAATATTCCATGTGACCCGTCATAGAGCCAGGGGCCGGACGAGCCGTTTCGCAACGAGAGCTATCTTTCTCCAAGCAAGCCAAACATGTAATAGAGAGCGATACCCTGGCTCGTCTTGTTGGCCAAGCCGCTCGTCAAACGGCCGGCTTTGCTCGAAGCGGACCAGCGCAACGGTTTCCACCCTACGCCACGCGTCTGCTGGTGTGGTGTCAAAACACCTGATGGAGTAAATGCGGCCCCATCGGAACCGAACCAGTGGTGGAGGAGATGGATTAACTTACATGCAGTACCTGTACCGCAAAGCTCATTGCAGGCTTGTGATGGGGAATGCTAAATCAGCGGAGCGAACGGGCTTTGAGGTTCGAGGTACAGTGATGAGCATGCACGAGAGATGAGGTTGACGGCCTGTACGGATTACAGGCATAGATGATTTGATACTGCCAACAAGGTGCTTCGCTTCATACGTATTGGAAGATGTGGTGACGGGGGTTATGACGAAAGATGAGGCGTTGCAAATGTGTTCGGAACAGGAAACCCAATGGATCAATGGAAGCGCAGTGGAAGTCCATCCAGGGATTTGGCAGTTGAGTTGAGTTGGTAAGCATTAAATGATGACGGGTTGAAGCTGGAAGTTGGCATTGGCTGAAGTTGAGAGTGACAGGATCTTCAATCAAAGGTGAGGAAGGAACGACACCCAATCACTCCACGGTGGGCGGAGTCGGCGACGAGAAAGAGCAGGCCTCCTGCTGGACTGTGATACGAAGCAAGAGCTGCCATAGGTAGCCCATACCTGCCGTACTCCGCACGAAACATGAAATACACTGCCTTGGCTGCTTCAAGTTGTGAGCTAGAAGGTACCTATGCAGGCTGCAGGTACGTGAGGTAGGTAGGTAGGTACTTCAGGTAGGTTCGGAGTGAGTGATTCTGAGTTTATTCCGGGTCTACTTTCCCATCACCCGCGATCCAATTGCCGTATTTGGAAGAGGTGCAAAGAAGGGAAGCAACGGCTCAAACTAACTGAAAGGCTAATCACGACAAGTACGAAGTACTAAACTCAGGAACTACCTACCTAAGTTACAGCACCTACAAGGTATCTTCCTAGATCAGGCAACTTCGGTAACTTGCAGACTTCCTAATAAACTTCACCCATTCTCACGCATAAATTCACGATCCTGCACATTCAATCTCGTCAAACCATCTCCAAAAGCTTTGGGCAACGCGCATCAAGAAAGAAGAAAAACCAGTTCAAGCTAAGCAACCAAGACGTTCGTTACCTGCCCAGTCACGGCGCCTCTGTTTCGCCTCGGTCCCATTGAGAAACTCCACTGGATCAGCGTCCACTGTGGGCTACTTGGCTACACTTCATTCCTAGCGTCCGCTCATGCCGCACCTTCGTCCATCTCACTAACACCTCAGATCTAACCATAAAGACCGTCTCAGAAGGCGGCTAGTCTCTTGCACTATGCCGCTCTGGATGGGCGCGTGTTTGTCTCGGTTTCTTAATTCTCTCAACTGCGCTTCCGCAAGCCACCCTGTTCCAGGGATGCCATTGATGCCAATAGTTGGCTCGTCTCCACAGCCATTTTCCCTTCTCCTTCACCCGTTCGATTGTTCAATGTTTCCCGTTCGACTTTCGCATAAGACAACATGCGCAACATCGGCTTTCGCCGCCCACTCGCTCGATGTCGGCTTTCTCTGCCTAATTGAGCCTCATCTCAGCTCACTTTATACAGGAATGGCTCAAAAGGGTTCCGGCTTGCAGGGAGACAACCAGATCAATTTCAAAAGCATTCTCAATTGGTAAATGCCCAATTGATCGACGCCCTACCAGCTCTCTGAGGGAATTCCACTGTTACAGCATTGACCTCTTTTTTTCGTATCGGAAACATCCAGTGTTCCCTTCATCCCAGCGTCATCATATCATGCCCTCCTCCTTTGATCCCGTTTACACTTGTATACCACTCTACCCCATTCCCCTGCGGTCACGGCTCTCTGGTCTGCTCCAATCTCCTAGTGTATCCTCCCATTGACCAATCTACTCACCAGAAAAAGACCCTGCCCTATCCTCGACCCTTGTTTGTGCCCTAGTCACGGCCTCTGCCCTGCGCCCCGAGCACCTGCATCAGCCCATTCCCCATGGGCCTTTTCTTGTCCCGCTTACCTGTGCCCACTCCGCTTGGAGTTGTGATATGAGAAATAGACAATTGCATCGTCTCATGGGCTCGTCCACCCATGCGGCTACCCCTTCCGCTCATGGGTTTCTGGGCTCTGCATACAAATGCTAATAGTGCCGTCTTCGAGAACTGGCATGGAACGATTTCCACTCCTCTGACCTCCTTGCCATGTCGGTTATCGCATTAGCGCGTGGACTGCACATGGCCTCCTGGTCAGCATTTCCCAAACCGAACCACCATATCCGAGCGGTCAGGCTTCAGCACGAACAAAGCTCGTTTTCTCTGGAATCAGTTTGTCTACTTTTGCATAGTATTCTTCCGAGACAAATTGAGTCGGTTCTTTGATGGCGGTGAATGGGCGGAGTCAATGTCACTATGTCAATGACACTAGGTACCTACTTGTACCTATACAACACACCTGTTGATTACGCAAAGGCTACCTGTATGGAGGTTGTTGCCAACGAATTATACGAAAACAGGCTCGAGTGGATTGGGTGATGCTGAGGAATGGCAAGTCAGTAGCGAGGAGCCGTTCCCAGCTCTGCCTCCGTGCTGCGATTTAGAAACATGGTAGATACTATTTTCTATCATCCTTAATCCTGGAGTCTCCATTCAGGCACCACGTAGCGGAGTACATCCCGGTACTTTAGAGAGGCGTGCGCTTTGCTGTGCACATTCTATGATACTCGTTTGGAATTAATGCAAACTACATGTAGTGGCGATAATAATAATATGCTATTCACTATACAATTATTGGTCTCCAACACACACAATGCTAAAACAAGACGAAGGCTCCCTACAGCATTGCACCCATCATACCAATCGCCAACGCTCCACAGAGTAGACCAATCTTTGGCGCGAGAAATCCGGCACCACTATCGTCATCTGAAAGCCCGAATGGTAGACCCTGATAGTCGTAGGTCACATTCTGCTTGATGGAGCTGTTATAGCAGTTTGCGTTTGCGATATCCAAGTTGGTCAGGTCGTCTGGCACAAGGAAGAACATGTACCTCGACTGCGGGATGCCCTTGAAGCCCTTTGTGTTGTACGGGAACTTGTCTCCCTCGTCTGTAGCACTGGTGTTGCGGAGGAATATGCATTGCACTTGTCCGGGGTAGTCCTTGTACATGGCTGGATAGTCCCTCATGACGTCAGAGTTGCTTGTGTCGGCGACGAGAATGAACTGTCGGTCAGGGAATGTCTGGAAGATTTTGTCCAGAAGGTATCGTCGGATTGACAGCGTGGCTGATACATCCGAGAAGTTGAGTGGTCGCGTGTCGAAAGAGCCAAGGGGGTAGGTTTGGTAAATAAAGTCCTCGTAGTTGCGCGTCACCTGCTCAGGAAGAGTGGTGAGGTAGTGGAAGTGTGTCTCTGGAAGTGACTTTGACCAGTTGGCATAGATCTCGGGCATGTTCATCCAAGACACGAAAGGACGCGCGAAAGTGTTCAGAAGACCTTCCTTGGGCTCGTAGATCTTGGTGATACGAAGGATATCATCGATGTCAGATATCACGGTGAGGCCCTTGGGGGGAACCAGATATGCTGTCGCATTACCACTATTGTTCTTGCCCTCGGCATATAGGTTAATGGCTTGGATCTTCGAGGTTTCGTTTCCCGGGATAAGATACCCGCCATCGGGACCACTGGTATTCTTGAGCGTTACAAAGGTATCAAAATCGCCTTCCTTTGTAGTATTGTAGGGCAACGTGATGTTTTGGGCGCCTCCTTTCTGTTTTTCATCAGCCTTCTATCCAGGAATTCAACAAAAGTCGTGTACTTACAGCAGGAACAAGACTGCTTCCGTTGATCTGTTTGAAGTTTGTCTCAAAGTTCACCGTGACACTCTCGTCGCTCTGTTGTACCACAAAGATAGATCGTGTAGTGTTTCGTGCTTGCGCCTTGCCTGTGGCGTTGAGGTCGTCGACGCTCGTGTCGATGAGGAAGACATTGGCAAGGTCGTCGATTTTTGACTGGCTGACATTAGGAAGCTTGTAGACATTTCCATGGACTCTAACGCTCCATCCTTTGTCTGTCCAATTGGCATAAGGTCTGCAAGTCTCGATCAGCCTTTTCTCTCAAGTAACCTCGGATCAACGAAACTCACGGGATATTGAGGACTTGTGTTGGCACAGCATCCAGATCGGTACTAGAGATATCCAATGACTTTTCAACGGCCGTCCCGGTAGGCAAGCCATGAAGATCAAGAATCCCCGAACTGAATAGAGACGAGACACTGCTTGCTACATCACTAACAAGCCCGTCGACATAGGTTTCGACGTCGTCGACAATGTTTCTCGGGACCAGGTCCGACACGCCCGTCGGTTCGGGCACCCTCACGACCAGAGCATGATGGGGCTGGGTAGGTTCCGCGATGGGAGCCGGCGCGGGAACGGCCAAGGCGATTGGCACGAGACCCAGGAGCGTTACTCTAAGCATGTTGTCGGTGTGATCCGTCTCGGAATGAAAGGATGCTTGGTAAATGATACTTTGTATGAAGTTGGATGCACAACCGACAATGCAGCGTCCAACCCGACCAGACGTTGCACAGCACGAGCAAACAGGCAAAACTATTCAAAAGGGGTCATGATGAGGAAAAGAAGGTCAAGTAATGGCGCATGAGCCAGCAGCAACAAAGGACGTCCATGGCTTGAGGGCCTTGTTGTTGATGTGTGTGTTGGCCAGGTTCCTGCATTGGATCATGACATCACCGTCGCCCGATTGAGCAATTGGCACCGTCTTATTGGTCCCCACCCGGAAGAATTAAAATCAGACGCGGAAAGCCAAGATTTATATCCAGCCTTCCAAGGCGATCATTCCCCTCGAAGCATTGGAAAGGGATTCGATACCATGCAATCGCTATTCTTACTGCTCGCTCTTACTCATCAACTTCAATGTTAAAGCAAGCATATGTTCTACGGTGCACAGCCAAGGCAAGCCTTTAATCAACATAACAACAACACCAGTGTTTCACATCTCAAAATGACATCATCCACTTGCTCTACACTTCGCGTTGCCGTGAGATCCGAACTAGTCCATACCTACTTTGTACTCTACTCCGTAAAGGCTCAGATGCACGAACTACGCTCTATGATCTGGTACAATACAATTTATCCTATATGACAGGGCAAGTTAGCAAATAGACCGAACCTACTCACCTCTTCAGAAAGAGAGCGACTGTGAATTCTTGAACTGCTCAGTATGTTAGCATCTGGATGTATCAGAATACGAGAAAGGAAGACTTATCCCCAAACCTGCGGGGGGTTGTCCTCCAAAACATTTCTGCCAGGAGGACAACCAGGACTGCCTCATCCACTACGGCCTGCCCAAGATCCAAAATGACAACCCAGGTTCCGTCATGACGCTCAATAACCTTGACGCGACTCATGGCCGGGCCCTCCACAACACCAGACAAGCACGAAACTTTGACTCCAACTCGAGATGGGTCCTGGTATTGCTTCAGACTGTCGACCGTGTGTTTTGTCTCAGAACATGAGTTGATGCCAAAGCGAAAATCTGTTCGTGATTGCCAACTCCATCATGACCTGAAGCCATCGCAGAAATGACCCTACCAAAAGTCGACGCAGCACGTCGCATTCCAGATGAATTCAAGACCAATCAAGTGAGCTCCTTCTGTTTGATTCGCGCTGCCAACTAGGACAAGTTTTTGTTTCCTCTCCATCGAGCTGTGAAGCAGCAAAGGAGGGCATTACCGGGCGGACAAAAAACATCGATAAAAACCGCCCTATCATCTCAGGCTTCCCTTTTCAGGAAGAAGTCGAGGAACCCGAATGAACCTACTGGCCCAAACAGGGGACTGGCGTCCACCTTGACAAATGGATTGAGGCCATCTGCTGGTGGTTAATGCGTTTGGTCGAGTTACACGCAGAAGCGTGACACACTACCAGCTGACGCTGAGGTGTGGCCTTAGGAGTAGTAGAGCCAAGGGGGGGATCGGTAGCAAAAGACAGTAAATGACAAGCCAACTGCAGTTTCGAAGTACCGGGTGCACAAACGGCTGGCATGGTTGGTCAGTTCAGAAGAAATCCTTTCCGTTTGTGTCCATAAGCCCCCGCTGCGTCTGCTGGAACTAACCAACAGACGGTACCGACGGGAGTCGACTTGGGAATGATTTTGAAAGGATTCTGAAAGAGAACTGACTGTATGAAGCCATTCCATGGCACCACTTCTTGACTGCTCGGGCGAGTCGATCGTCTAGTCGGTTGACCAAAATTGCACCGCCCTGTTTCCCCAAGGCTGACCGCATCACTAGAGCAACTCATTCTTGACCGATGTACTGGTTCCAGCGAATAGGGCTGACGAGCGTCCTCAGGCCAGAGGAACTTACCACACGGCTCATGGCCCTATCCTCTCACGCACCACGAAAGGTGACTGGAGTGCTCTCCACGTCTGTCCGTTGACCTGGCGTTACGAGACAATCGTCTTACCACTAGGGCAGCGCATCATGAATCGTGGTGCTTGGTCAACTTAGAAGACGCTTTGAACGACAGAACGCAAGACTAAAAACCAGAGATTTTCTTAGGGTTAAGTTCCGAAACTCGTTCCCCCAGCTAGACTGGACCGTCTCGCAATCAGACGGCGTGTGAGCCACAATAGATCCCCTGCGGCATCAACGAGGTCCTGATACAGGCTCGAGAGCGGTATATTGTGGGTGGCCAGTCTATGAGGGGGGTCTGCGATAGACATTCCTTGCGGAAAACGAGAGTCGGAGGACTGTGGGGGAGGCGTAACGCGTATTGTGAGGAGATGAAGGAGCTGCGCTTGATCGGATCGTGAATCTTCGGGAACTGATGTGAGCGAAATCGTTGGCTCGTTTGGTAGGATCGAATCTCCGGCAACGAAGCCCAGGAGTGAGGCAAATCACAGATTGTTGATGATGAAGGTGGAAGAGAGGAAAGAAACGAAGCTGAACGCGACGAACGCGAAGACATAACATCTGGTGACCCACTTTTAAGTGTTGTTTGTTACACGTACGCACGTGACCAGCACGTAAGAGGGAGCGAATACGGTGTGAATCACAGTGCTAATTACACATGAAGATGTGGACCGAACCGCAGAGAAGATGCATGACAAACCCTTCGAAAACCAATCCCTTGACATTTTCCATTCTGGCAATCATGGCTAGCTCGTCAAGCTTCAGAGGTCCTGCCCCAAAGATCATCGAGTCCCTCGTTGAAGTAGGCAAAAAGGCGTTTGACCCCAGTATTGAAGCTGCTTCCCGTGCTGCAGGCGTCGAAGAGTACAACCGGTTCATAGATAGGTACGCTCCTGACCAGTAATTATATCGGTAGGTCTGTTCATACTGATAAATTTTCTCGAAGCTCCAAAACTTGGGCTCTACTTCCAGCTTTGAATACCCTCATTAAACCGAATGTACTTCCGTCATGGCTTCGCGATCCCCTCCTCCGAACACTCACGCTTATTCCATTAAGGCCAGATGGTGTTCGTGGAACGATGGAATTTGTTTTCTCTGTTCACCCCAGCAATATCAGGAAATCACCAAATAGCTCGGAGCCCCAGAAACAGGGCGCCAGCATCACCCATGAGGCCGTAGCGGTGGCGACTAAATTGCTGTCCTCGGTTCCTGGTAGCATGACTGCAGAGGCTTGGTTTGGTGGTATTTCAAACCAACTCTTCCAACTGCTGGATGGAAATGCTGGTCCAGACCTCGCAAAAACTGCAGCTCAGGTTGTGGGATTTGGAATTCTTGGAAAGAAGCAGTATGGCGCACCAGGTAAGAAGGAATGGCCTTTATTATCAGTAATACAATTAACCATTCTACTAGGAAGTGCTGGATGGAATGCCTTTGTACAGCCGCTCCTAGAGAATTTGAATCCTTCATTGAGTGAGGATGAGGACTTGGTGAAGATCAAACAAGAGGACGACGAGGTCATTGATCTCAGTCAGGACAAGGTTTGTGTCAAGGCCGAAGTTGTCCAATCCTCGCTCCATCGCCTCAGCGTACTACTACTTTCGAACCCATCTTCCGGCTTGTATAGGAGAGTTCTCAGGCCTGTATTGTTGCAACTTTGGATCCTGAGCTCCTGGTCTGAGCCTCTCCCAATGACCGAGAAAGATTATGTCAAGCCTGCCCGACAGCTGCTGGAAGCTTACCTGCGCCTCTTTGGCGATTCTAGCACTGTAACACCAATCATTCAAGATCTTCTCAGCAAAGGTGCACCAGAAGCGTCAGCACAACCATGGAGGTACCGGCTCACAGGCAAAGGTAACATCGAGGTGATAGAACCTCGCTCCCTCAAAGCGCCTGCAGGCATCGAACTAAATTGGAACGAGCTCGAGGAAAAGTCCGCTACATTCGTCAACTTTCTTACCACCTGTTGCTCTACAGAGGAAACATCTTCTATATTCCTGGAACTGCTCAGAAGATGGATTCAGACTTCCGGGCGAGAAGAGAACGACGTCAAAATTGATATTCGTCTTCACGATTCTAATGATACATCTACTTCGCCAATTCAAGATCTCGTCGAAGTGACGCTGCTCCAGAAACTCATGGACAGGGCACCCGAGAAGCTTGTCAGCCATTTCGATCAACTTCTTGAGCTTATCTGCCAGGTTTTCAAAGCCGACAATATGTCGCAACTTACAGACGATCTTCTCGCTGTCGTGCTCAGTCTTCTTAATCTAGTCGTCACAGCACCTACGTTTCAAAAGTCAGACATCAAGCCGGAAGAGTTGGAGGTGATTGAGTCTTCACTAGACAGATTGAGCAAAGCAGAACGCGCACAAATTTCGCCGACGGCCAGAAACCTGGCAATGCTGCTCAAGTATAGGGATGAGATGGAAGATCCCAGTGAATTGACATCAGCACCCAGCAACCGTCAAATTGAAGATCGGAAATCGTACAACTTGGCGATGAATTACATCACAGGAAGTGCCGACAACCCACCGCCAGTTGTATCAGAAGGGCTGAACATGATATCAAGTCTCATACTGGCTGAGAGTCCGGTCTTGGACATTCCTGCTGTCACGGTACTCATGTCCAACTTGCTGGCGGAAAACGACGACTATATCAACCTACGTGTAATTAAAGTCTTCACACAGCTTGCCAATAAGCATCCCAAGTCCACCGTTCAAGAGCTGCTGCACCATTATCTCGATGCCAACGAGAAATCATCAACGGATGTTCGACTTCGATTCGGTGAGGCCCTGCTTCAGGTGGTGCAACGCCTTGGAGAGACGTTTACCGGAGATGTTGCTCAAAACGCTAGCGAGACATTGCTGTCGATAGCAGGGCGTCGTGGCTACCGACCCAAAACCATGAAAAAAAAAGCTCGTGAAGAAAAATTACAGAAGATGAAGAGGAAGGGGAGCGACGATGACATGTCAGACGAAGACGAAGAGATTACTGAGGAAGAAAAGGCAAAAAACGACATCCTCGCGCAAATACTCCAAGGATGGGAGAGCAAAAGGGGTAGTGAGGATGTCAGAATCAGGGCGTCTGCGTTATCTATCTTTGGAACGGCCATCGAGACCAATATCGGGGGAATTGGACCGACTTTGGTTTCGGCTAGCGTTGACCTCTGTATCAATGTCCTCTCACTAGAAAGAGAGTTGGAGACAGCCATTCTCAGACGCGCGGCCATCCTCAACGTCCTCAGCTTCGTAAGAGCGCTTGACAAGGCCAGGGAATCAGGCAAGAGGCTGGGATTTGGTCTCACCGATGAGAGTCGCGAGGACATTGTCAGAACCCTCCGTTATGTGACGGCAACGGACAACGATGGACTGGTCCAACAACACGCCAACGATGTAATTGAGAGTCTGGAGAATTGGCAGATGTCCAGCATGATGGCGGCGCAAGTTGTTCCGTCCGAGTCAGGACCGCAGTTAACGAGCCTGGCCGGCCTCCACGTCAACCCTGCTGGGACCTTGGTTGACGCGGCTGGACGACCACGACCCAGGATTGAAGAGGTCGAATAAGAAACGGTGAGGTGGCTTGAGGGTGCGCGGGCAATCAGCACATTGGCAATCTCGTTAAGTAGTCGCTCGATCGGATGGCATGGCCTGCGGAGGGACACAGCTATGAGTCTAAAGTGTCAGTATCCCTTGAGCCTGCAGCGTAGGAACAGTTCCGGCCAGGGATTGGACAGAAAGGATGATTTCCGCGTGTTTGCTGGCAGGAGTGTCTATCTCTAACAGATACCAGCCGGGGAGCGCAGATGAGATGGATACGTGCCCAAGCATGGGTGAGGAGCGGTGGCCCGAAGACTTGGTTGGGTAGTGGCACGAGGCGGGCCAGCAAGTTTGTCCTGAAATGCAGAATGAGGGTGGAGTATTATTTTCCGCCAAGAAATGGGGGAATCGTCGTATGATTGCGCATCTTGTTAGTCTGTTGGATGGGGATAGCAATCATCATCACCATCACCATCACCATCACCACCACCGCAGGCGGCTGAGACGGAGTGTCAGTTGAGCGAGGGTGACGGAGACATGCAGGTTTCAGGGAACCACAACCCGTTCACATTGAGCTGCGTACGTCTTGAACGGAGTACGGATAGTACGGATTGCAATGCGAAGTGGCTTGTTAACGGCGGGGGACCGCGTAATGCTCTGCCATACATAGAAGCACATGGAGACGGCGCGACAGGGAATACTAGGAGACAAGGCAGAATCCGTTGGCACCAAAAAAGAAGACGGGTATTCTGATAAGGGGCAGTCATGTAAATAGATCAGTCAACGTCAGCACTTTGAGCTGAACAGAGGACTGGCCTGGATTCTGTCATTCAAGGATTCAACGGCGCAATGCCAAGGGGACGAGAGTCCGGACGAGGAAACCTGGTGAAGGTTGCATTTAACAGTCAGTGGAAAGCAACATTTACTGGAATTGATTACTGGGTATCTTGGAACTTGGCTTCATGTTGGGATTTTCTTCCGGGATAACAAGCAGGGAAGCTCCAGATGAGCAACTCAGGCCCTGCCGACTCACCCAAGCCTGCCGGAGCGGAGAGAAAGAAGAAGAAGATTGCTTGATTCTTTGTTTTTCCCTCCCCTTCGCTCCTTGTCCTTGGAAAAGAGGCGGATCGAGGGTGGAGAAGAAATGTCGTTATTCTGCGACAGGCACAGACCAGACGATGCAGGGATCTACGCTTGAAACGACGCTTAGAATGTACATTACAGCAGTAGCAGAGGCGGCTAGGTACTTGCAGGGCTTGATGGAGGGTTCGAGCGGGGGGTCCAAGGGAAATAAGCAGGGGAATACTCCGTAAGCAGGGATGAGGTTGGTGAGGGAGTGAAGAGGAGGGAGGGCGGCATTACCGGAGCGCCGATGGGATGAGATGATGGATACGGGCAGCCCGATGAGGCTGGACTGCGTGAGCAGCTGTTAAGTGCACACCTGATCCTATGGGGAGTCGTAGTGAACACGAACTTGTTCTCGAGGAGTGGAAGTGGAAACAAGATGGCACATGTATTGTACGGATGTACGGAGTACTATACATGGTAACTTGGTAGTTCAGTTGAAAGGGACATTGGTTCGTTATGCACTGCAAAAAAAGGTCGGAAAACATGGGATGAAAAAGCAATCGGCGCGAACGTCGGGAGCCCTTGCAAGAACGTGGCCCAATGAGGCAACTCTCCGGCAAGGTCAATTTGACACAGAACCATCGCTTGTCTTAGCCCGTGTCTTGGCCAAGCAACTTGGCAAACCAAGCAGAGGATGGATGAAAGATGCAACCCGCCCGCCCAGACTCCAAGATGGCCTCGACAGAACCAGGATAATTCATCTACATACTTTGCAGAGCATTGCCGTGTCCATCACTGACCCAGAAATTAACCATCGAGATAACCGGAGTGATGAGTGCAGGTCAGAGGGGGAGAGGGGGTCAGTGAGGGCGTCAAGATGCTGGGAGGAGTGGTCATGATCAGCGTCGTCACCGCCGTCGCCACGTTTAGCGCCGGGCTTTTTTTTGTTCTTGCCTGCGAAGCCAAAAAGTGACAAGAGGGATTTTCCCCAGGGGACCTTACGACGCCAAGTGAGGCGCCAGAGGCTTCTTGGTCTAGTGTCGACAGAGTAGAGTGGATGTGCTCACAGACGATCTGACTCAGATAGCAGGGCGTATCCAAGATCTCCCTTCTTCGGTCTCTGCTTTGATGTCGACGTTGATCCAGAGCAGCATGGAGAAGCGACATGGAGCAAGACAAGGCTTTGGGTTCTATATTCGTGCACAAAGCTGAAATAAGGATCGATTGAATGCAGATTTAAACGGGTTTGATCGTCCTTTTTCTGCTCAGCCTCACGGTTTCCCCGTCTTCCGGTTTAGGGCCCAGCGCTTGATCTGCAAACCGCATGGCTGCTCTCGCTCACGCCTTCTGCCGCGAGACTCCCGTCGTTTCGAACAAATAAAAGCAACAGAACGAAAAAGAAAGAATTCGGTTGGCAACTACCGAACTGGAAAATGCTACGCTCCCTCAAATTCCCCTTCGTCATTCACACTCGTAATATAAGCATCGAAATGATGGCGGCTTCAGATCAGTCACATCGCGCGCCCAAATGCTGGCTCGGCGTCTGGTCCGTGGGCAACATATCTGATCCTTCGGAATGAATGAACCATTCTTCGGAGGAGCATGTTAAGGTTGCACATGGCCGGGACCAGGCCAGCACAGTTAATCTAGCAAACTCCGGAGTCATTTCATCACTTGGACAATTCACAGAGGCCTCTCGAGGCCCGTCTGCAGGACCTTATGCAGGTACCCAGCCCAGCTTCCGACCCGACGATGTGTTACTGTCATCCTGCAGAAACCCGTCAATTTTCTTCCTGCGCTTGGTCGTGTTCTCTCGAGTGGTCCTCGGAACTGCCTGATGCTGTAATCTTACTCGCTCGCCATGCCGTGCTCGGGTCAAATGCAATGGCAGCGACAGCGTGCGCAGAGCGTGGCAGCACATGACGGGTGGGAAAGGTGAAGGACCAAGTCAGCACGGGCACCAGGACTCCAAGGTGAGACAAACAGAAACGAGAAGAAGAAAGCAAAAGTCGGTCTGTATGCAGGTTTACTGCACAATTTACCAGTGCTATAATATATGCAGGGTGAAATGTGTAAGCGAGGAAAAAGTAGAGCAAAAGCCAAGAGTTGCTGTGTTGTTCCTTGGAACATGTCATTCCGCGATGCCAACAACTGACTGAAGGACCCTTAACACTGCGAGGAGTACATTTTAGCGCATGCAAATTAGTCTCGCCCCCAAAGTTCCCCTACTAAAGAGACAACGCCTTGAGTTGATCGTGTCTCATCGGGGGGATTTTGGCAGTTAGGCCTCTTTGGGAGCTGGTCGTGGCTGCTTAAGCGTGTGTCGGGGGTAAATGTGGGGGCCTAACGATTGGTTCCCGCTCCGTCTCAGGTTGAGTGCCGTACCTGCGTCGGAAGGTGACGTGTTGTTGGGTTGGTGCACGCTAAAGGAAGAAGGAGCGGCTGAACTCCCCCTCAAAGGCTCACCCCTCCTCTCAGTCCGTCTTGCCGTCGTGCCGTCCAAGGCACTAGGAGCTCCCGCCAGCTGCCAGTCCTCTCATCTTCCATTCGTCTGACTGCTGCAAGCCTCACGCAGGGCGACATGCAGGGAGCGACCAATGAATGGTGCAACTGGGCGAGAAAGGGCGAGGAGCAGGACACGCCAACTTGTGATTGGTGATATTTGGCGACGCAAGGGTGTCCTATGGGATCTTTGTTCCTGCATATGATCAAGACGGGGGGACGGGACACTGCATCGTATACGCGCCCAATTCGACGGGAGAGCAGAGAAGGAAAAAAAAGCGCTCGATCCGCCTCACCGGTGGCAAGTCTTTCAGGTCTCGGGGTGCACCACATGCGCGCACACACATACACGCGCGCACACTCCTTTCATCACATCCGAAGTGACCAGGGGCAGGACAGGAAAATATCGTCTGTCAATGCATTGCCTCTCGTAAAATTGCGGCACCTCTCTTCCATAAGCAGGGCATTGCACATGGAAGCATTCACGGGACAAATTTAGTACACCGATGCTCCATGCTCCGTACACTGCCAGTGCACTGTTATCCGTGATGCCGTACTTGGGAGGCCTTCTGGTTCCAGAAATACACTAGAAGACATGGTCAGACAGGACCGCGGTTCTCTCGGGTTCCTTGAATCGATTATTCACTGCAACGGTCTTCGTGTGCACGGATTAATACGTACATTGCGGTATCTCATCAGAACCCACTGCTTTATCCTGTCATTGCGTACTCCCCTCCAGAATCTGCCCGAACAACTTGAACCTCTCCCCCCCAGTCACAGCCACGACCCTTGCAAGCCACCCCGGCATAGTCCTTGAGTCCCCAGTGCAAAGCCCCCCTGAGCCTTTCTATTTACGGTAAGGCGCAAGGGGCCTCCCCTCCAACCTCACCGATGCCCCGCTTCTTCCAACGTCCACCGTTCAGCATCCATTACCAACCTCGTCCACCTTGACGTCTGGGTATTCCTCCAGCGCTGGACGGGCACAGGACGGCCAGAGGAAGAGCCATAGAACGGCAGCTAAGGACTTACAGCGTACCCATCCATACGACGGATGCTCAGTCTCGCCCGGGCCCTGCATGGGCCCCTTCCCGTCCGCTAGGGTACCCCTCCAACCCTCCAGGTTCTTTTCTTGGCACACATCTCCTCACCCCCACCATCTCTCTTTTTCTCTCTCTCTCACGCTGTATTCTTCCGGAGCTGACAGTCACCAGAACTCGCCCATCCTTGACGGGGTTGACCAGGTTCACGGCGAGACCACCTGGATTCGACAGTGCTTACGAAGTATTCGTACAAGATGTACGCACCCAACCCCTCCCAGTGGAGTCTGCCTCCCGGTTCCTGAGAGAGATGCTGGGATGTCGTGCTCACAGACATCCCAGATGGCCTCAACTCCTCCCAAGGGGCTGCATGGGTGGTCCACAACATCGAAGTCCGGTGTTTGTGTTTTTGACTCCTACTCCTTGGATGCAGACTAGTTAAATAAGCCCGCCCGATCCGGCTCAGTCTGCCACCCCCTTCTCCATGTCTCTTAATATCTAACACCTCCTGCTTCATACTTTAAGTCTTCCTCTTGCTCTTACTCTCGCTCCAAGTCTTCGTCTGTCAAACCACGCTCTCTTCTTGTTTTTTCCAGTCTTCAAGGCTCTTCCATTCTTTCACGGCTTCGCCCTTTCACAGTCTTTCGAGCACAGCCAACGTTTTACATCACACTTCCAACTTCCTTCTTTCATTCAGTGAAGCAAAACTGCGTCTTGCTTGCTGTAACCGCGGAATCGATTTCTGCATCCTTTAAACGAAACCACTCCCTGTATAGACGAAACTCCAAATTCAGCTACGAAGAAAATCCTACACAATGAAGGCCGCTGCTGCTACCCTCGGCCTGGCCGCTTTGGCCAACGCCTACTCTCTCCCCAGAGACGTGCTTGACAAGCGTGCCGTCACCACCCTCACTGTCTACACCACTGAGGTTACCACCGTCACCAGCTGCGCCGCCACCGTGACCAACTGCCCTGCTCGATCCACTGACCTCTCCGATGACGAGCTGACCACCGTTACCGCCACTAACACCGTGGTTCTCACTGAGACTGTCTGCCCTGTGGCCGATGCCTCATCCATCTCTTCATCTGTCATCGAGCAGGCCCGAACTGGCGGTATCACTGCTGCCTACACCATCAGTGCCACCGGTGTAACCTCTGACTACTCCAGCCCTACCACCACTGGCTCTGGCAACTCCGGCAACGGCGAGCAGTCCCAGCCCGCTGAGACGGAGGGTGCTGCCACCACCTCCACCCCCGCCGCCGGAGGCAACAACGGCGAGACTCAGTCCTCCAGCGCTCCCGCTGGTAACAATGGCAACCAGCAGACCAGCGAGGCTGCCACTACCACTGCCGGCAACTCTGCTGAGACCCAGTCCGCTCCCGCCGGATCTTCCTCCACCCCCAGTGGCAACTCTGGCGAGTATGAGTCCGTCCCTGCCGGCTCTTCTTCCACCCCTGCCGCTGGCAACGAGCAGTCTCAGCCCACCAGCGAGTCTACTCCCGTCGCCACCACTGGCGAGAACTCTGCCGAGACTCAGTCCGCTCCTGCTGGCTCTTCCTCTACTCCCAGCTCTGGTGAGTATGAGTCTGTCCCTGCTGGTTCCGAGTCTACCCCCGCCGGCTCTGAGTCCACTCCTGCCGCTACCACCGGTGAGAACTCCGCTGTGACCGAGTCCGCCCCCGCTGGTTCTTCCTCCACTCCCGGCTCCGGCGAGTACGAGTCCGTTCCTGCTGGTTCTGAGTCCACCCCCGCTGGCTCCGAGTCTACTCCCGTTGCCACTGAAGGTAACTCTGCTGAGACCCAGACTGCTCCCTCTGGCTCTTCTTCCACCCCCAGCTCTGGCGAGTATGAGTCCGTTCCCGCTGGCTCTGAGTCTACTCCTGCTGGTTCCGGCTCTACTCCCGCTGCTACTGGTGCCAACTCTGCCGAGACCCAGTCCGTCCCCGCTGGATCTGAGTCCACCCCTGGCTCTGGCAGCTCTGGTGTCGTTCCCACTGCTTACCTGACCACTGGCTACTCCAACAGCTCCAGCCCCGTCACCACTGCCTACGGTTCTGGTGAGACCTCTTACACCACCATTGTCTCTTCCTACGAGACTGCCAAGACTCTCACTCTCACCTACGGCAACGACGTCACCACCACTGTTGTGACCTCCACCATCCAGACCACCGTCACTGTCCCTTGCTCTCAGGCTACCGCTGAGGACACCACTGCCTCTGCCACCCAGGGCAACTCTGGTAGCTCTGGCAGCTCCGGTAACTCTGGCAGCTCTGAGCAGCCCACCACCACCACCACTGGCACCCGCACTGCTACCAAGACCCTCACCATCTCTGAGGCTGACACCACCGAGACCAAGACTGCTGGTGACTCTAGCTCTGATTCTAGCTCTGACTCTGACTCGACTGCTGTCACCTCTGGCAGCTCTCCCGCCTCCACTGGCAGCAGCTCTGACTCTAGCTCCGACTCTGACTCCAGCTCTGACGACTCCAGCTCTGACAGCTCAAGCTCCGATGACTCTAGCTCCGACAGCTCCAGCTCTGACTCTGACTCTAGCTCTGACTCCACTGGCACCTGTGAGTGCAACGACGCCACTGCTACTGTCACTGTCACCCAGGCTGCTTCCACTGTCTACGTGACCATTGGCAGCAACGGTGCCACCCAGACTGAGTCCATCAGCTCCACCGAGACTGGCTCTTCCGATGATGAGGAGGAGGATGAGGACTGCGACGAGGACACCACCACCACTCTCCTGGTCACCCAGACTGCTGTCCCCTACCCTGCCAACAGCACCACTCCCGCCAGCGGCTACGCCGGTCCCACTGGCTTCGCCCGCCTTGTCCGATAAATGCCTCTCTTGTTAGCTTAGAGGCCTGTCTGTATAAACCTTCTATTCGTTGTACAAAGCTCAGCAAAGCCGACTTTTTGCATTATGCAGTCATAGTTGGGCTTGATCTGGTGGAGGACGGGGTTATCCCTCCGAGGAGACGCTGGTACTCTCCTGGACACTTGTATGACAGACAACCAAAACTTGTTTCTTCTGTGGCATCTTTTCTTGAATCCAAATTCAATGAGAATCATGATATAATCCTTTTTGCTCTGTCTTGCCTCTTTTTTTTCCCTCTCTTTTCACAAAGAGAACCTCTCTTCAACTGAGCGCGCGCGATAAAAAAACTGTTTTTATGGTCATTGTTAATAACGGTTCACAATTTTAACCTGCATATTCTCGGAATTGGAGGGTTTTCGAAATGAACAAATGATAGATAGACTTGGGGTTTTGATTTGTGATTCGCCCTTTTTGGCAGAGCGATGCGTCCCGCTAGGGGTGTTTTTTTGCCAAGAGATGATATTGGGCTTGGGTTCTATTGGTCCGTTGCATCCTACATAAAAAAAATCATATTTTTATTTTTACTGTGTACATAATTTTTTAACAAAATGGGGATAGATGGCTTGGTGATTAATACTTGTGCAGTTTGATGTGATTGGTGCTTGTTTTGATGCTGATGTTGTGCATTGTTGACTTTGCTCCTTTCGGTTAGCGTAGGATACTGTATCTTCTGTAAGAGGGTTTGCAGTGTAGCAGAAATACTCGGAGAAGAATTTCCATTTGAACGTACTCTATATAGAAGGCGTAGTAATTAAACAAGCGGGAATTGATCAAGTTGAGTTGTAGAATTGCAAAAGATTCGTGACTTCAAATGCGTGTGTTCATGCGGTATGGATCAGTAAGATGTTGTAGATCGGTTCTGTTAAGTGGTTAGACGGTATTGTCGACAAGTTCATCTCACCACCAAACACCAAAATCAATCGGACCACTGGATATTGCGAAATTAACCTGGATTGCCAGGCTTACTACTCATTTCAATAGACAAATAGTTGTAACCCAGGATATCATTCTATCAAAAACAATCCTTAAACCATATCACCTCGAGACCCTTGTTCCTACCCTATAACGCCAAGCGAATCCGCTCCAACCTGTTCCAAGCCAAGCGCTCCGTACAGAAAAACTCATCATTTCATTCAGTCACTTCATAAGTCGTTTGTTTGTTCCAACACCCTATCCAAAATCCCTACTCTTATCCAAGAATCACCTTTTCGTACGCCTCTTGATCCAGGCGTCGCATCAACATCGCCAGCAGCGCCGCTTTACTTCGGCTCAGCTGCTCAGAGATCCCGTCTCCTTGTTGTAGATTGTTCTGTATGCTGTCGACATGCCCCGAGAGCTGAAGAGAAAGGGTTTGAATTTCAGTGTCATCGATATCCTGGACAAAATGGTGAGCATGTCATATACAACACGGGCAAGGAGTGATGTAGCACGTACCTCGAATACATTACCAGTGCCACCAGTGGTAATGATGGAACGATCGTGAGCCTCTTGGGGAGTTGGCCGAGAGGTGGGCGCCAGGACATGAGCTTTCTTCAATTGCTCATTTCGTTCTCTTGTTTGGGCCCTTGCACGCGTCTGAAGATCCCTCAAAGTCTCATAATCGCGTTCCAACTCTTTCTCCATCCTCGCAGACTCGCGCTTCAGCAATTCAACAGCATGCAACGCAGGGCCGAGTTGTCTTTCCAAAGCGGCACGGCCATCCAGAACACTCTCAAAGTCCAGCTCGATCGCACGTCCACCGTCAGCGTCGACAGAACGGCGTCCAGGTCTACCACCCCGACCAGCCGTCGAGGCAGGAGGGAAAGGAAGCCCGCGATCCAGCTTGCGTGCTATGCGGCGTCCGACGAGGTTTAGGGCGGCTTCTGCATGTTGACGGCGATTACGTGTGGCGGCTGTACGCTGGATAATGGGCCGCTGGGCCAAGGAGAGGATGGCGGATGTGACAGGGAGGGACGCACCCGACAGGGGTGACCACTTCGCGGCGATGGTGGAAGACCGAATGTGGCGAGTCTGGGGGGCGACATGCATGTAGGGCCTAGGTGGTGAAGGCGGTGTCATGTCATCATCCTCGACTGTATCCTTCTGACTTGAACGGCGGCGCCCTCGGGGCTTTGATGAAGCGGTACCTTCTTGTTGATTTTGATCCTGCTCGTCCAGCGCATCTCCAGGTCGATGGCGTGAGACTGACCCCGTTGAGTCTCTTTCCACTGGCTGTCGTCGGCGGCGCTTGCTTGGCTGATTCTCGTCCCTGTTCTCAGTGTCACCTGTGAGGGCATCGGATGTCCGTTTACTCTTCTTCGGCCTGCCACCCTTTGAACCTTTGTTATGGGCATCCTCGTGGGGGAGATCTTGCAGCGACGGCCGGCCCCTAGACCTTTGTGGTCGACTCTGTTCTTGCCCCTCAGCTTCTTCCACCTGCTGGGTTGTGTCCGCGGACTGTCTAGGGCGCCCCCGTTTCCTGCGAGCAGCTGTTTCGCCATCGCCGTCGACATCTTGGTCTGGCCGGGGTTCGGATTGGTCTTCTGGCTGCTCCTGTAATGGCTCCGGCTGCCGCTTTGACTGGACATTTGCAGGCTTGCGACCTCTCTTGCGTGGCAACCGGGCTTCTTCCGGGGCGTCTTCGTCTTGCTGCTGCTGGGCTCCCCGCCCCCGGGGGTCTTGTGGTACCTCTCCATCGCCTGACCGCTCTGCAGTTTCACCCTCCCTCCGTCGCTGCTCCTCGAGTGAAGGGCGGCCACGTTTCCTTCTGGGCTGCGGCGCGGTTTGCTCCGATTCGTTTTGCGCACCTGCGCGGGCTTCTTCAAGTGAGGGGTGACCTCGCTTGCGCTTTGGTTGCTGCTGCTGATTCTCTTGAGTAGGCGCAGTGGCGGATTGAGTTGTTTTCGTCTTTGCTTGGGGTCGTCCTCGCTTCTTAGTATGGCCTTCTTCGACATCGGCTTCGTAGTCATCTGGGCGATCGAGCGACGCGGTGGTAGTTTTGGACGCGTTTTGGGGTCGGCCGCGCTTGCGCTTCGTTGGATTTGAAGGTGACGCCTGCGATATTTCACAATTAGCATTTTACTTGGTGATGAAGAAAAAATCATACCATTGTTAATTTAATTGAGGTGCGCAAAATGGGAGATAGTAAAAGATGATGTTCGTTGTTGGGGAATTCGTATACGCATGTACCTGTAGATGTTGTTGTATGGATGTGGCTGAAGCGTTGTTAATCTATCGTCAATTGTTTATTTTGGGAGCTTGAGCCACTGTGGCTGCCACTT
Organism: Rugonectria rugulosa; assembly: GCA_023509875.1. Taxonomy (NCBI): domain Eukaryota; kingdom Fungi; phylum Ascomycota; class Sordariomycetes; order Hypocreales; family Nectriaceae; genus Rugonectria; species Rugonectria rugulosa. The sequence continues at coordinate 37,456 of JALNIO010000404.1, forward strand.
ACGCACTGTAGACGTCGGCGCATTCTTTCCGTTCATTGCTCTGCCCTATCAAATTCAGGCCAATTAGCAGTTGCTCTTTTTTCTCTTCTTCTTTTTTTCTTCTCTATTTTACATTACAGACGAATTATCTACTTTAGTGGAGTGACATAGCTTGACCTGAGCTAATTGTTGTTTACGACCTTTTGTAAGCTCACACTTCCTCGCTTCAACTTCGTTCTTCACACGCAAACCCCCGGTGCTAGTTCCCTGTCGCCCAAAATCAAGGATATGCGCACGAGAGATCGCGGCAGACCATGTGATCGGTGTATGCCGGAACGCTGGTGTGATTTCTGATGTTTCCTCGGGCAAATTCTATGTAATGATCTAATGTGCAGTAAAGTGCAGGCAGGGATTGGGCCAGCAGTATGCCAAGGCTCTCCAGGATGTGGCACGCAGATAAGGCGCGGGTTCTGCGCAGGAAGAACTTGTTAAAGGTCTAGGAAATTCCCGACAGCACCGTTGAAATTAGACCTCATGTACTTCGGAGCAGAGGTGCACTATTATTGGAGGCGCACATACTTATCGTCGTCGCACCATATAGGATGTACGAAGTACTCATGCCGTGTGCTACATGGGTGAGAGAAGGCCTCAGTTGTCTTCCTGAGAGATACTGGTTTACTGAACGAGTATCAAGTTACTATGGTGTTGATAAATTTAAAATTAGCCGGTTCTGTTGTACGGAGTATAGTGACCCAGCATAAGTTCTTGCGGTTGATGACAATGAAAGGCATACGAGTTACCCCAAGCTTATTGTAATCTAAAATGGCGGCGTTACACCCGAATGTGGTAAACTACCTCCACGACTCTCATATCTGAGATTCGATAGAAACTGGTTCGTGACAAATCTGAAGAAGCCCTAGGGCTCACGATCACATCACCACGACCGGTAGCACATGAAATGAATGCATGAGAAATCCTTAGCTAGGCTACCCTTCACCACGCCTCAAATGCAAGATGACGATGCTTTCTCCCGAGACCAACTAGTAGCTCAAGGTCTAGGAGGTACAGTAGTACATGAAAGTACTGCAGGGTACTTAAAATGGACTTCTTGCATTCGGGGTCTTCCACTGCCCTCGGTAATTACCCCAGATGTGCAAACCCCGAGGTGACCTAACGTGCCTGTTAACTGGCGGAGAGCCTCAAAGCTAGCAAGCGACCGAATACGAAGATATCTGCAGTCCCTACGCATGCACTCAATTTTCTTTTCCATTTCAAGGCTTTCATCTTCCCAGTAGATTCGTATTGCTTGCCAACTCAGACCCCGGTGTCTTCAGCACAAGAGTCATACCGCAATTTGGGGGCTATACCGACTTCTCTCCTCGAGCATTGCTACACCGTATTCTGTACGTTCATGATTCATGAAGCAAGCTACACATGTACTTGGTGCAAGGGCGGCTGCTTTCACAACTCGGAGGGCACACCAATGGGTTGCCATGCAGTAATCAATTACTAGTTAGATGCTGTATGTTCCATGTGCAATTGGCATCGTCTGCCAAATTTGGTACAGCGCCGAGCCCAATGTGCAGGCTGGCTGCATTGGTCTCCACGCGGGAGTCATTGTCTTAGACACGATGATAAGCAAGAACCGGGGGGGACGGAGGCAGCTTTGGACGTTTCAATGAATAGGCGGTGGCACCCTGCTTGAAGGAGGCTTCCGCAGTCTTCTCTTGGTCTGCCATAAAAGTGCGTGTCCCATTTCAGGGTGCCCAGGGTATTGTGGGAAAATAAGAGGGCAAAAACACCAACAAGCGAGCCGCATTGCTGCCCAAGATGATGCCAGCTCTGTGATGTTAGGGCGGTCTGCTCTGCTGGACCCTCCGAGGACCCCAAACTCGGGCGCTAGGAGGGGTTTCTGACAACTGCTACCGGATGTCTATTGTACATGTTGCCAAGCTGCCGAGTACATGTATACATGTATG
>JALNIO010000404.1:39531-63112 GCA_023509875.1 Rugonectria rugulosa
TGTAGCTGACATGTAGATAAATAGCCACTCTGTCTCTCGAGGCAGAATTTTTTTTTGCTTATTTTGGCGTTGTCAAGATGGCAGGGATCCAATTTATTCTCCTGCAGCCTCTCCTGTGGTTCCCCCCATTTCAAGCCCTTCTCCGTTGGCGGTGACGGTGGCCCTTGTGTCGTTGGAACCGAGAGCCTCCAGCGCATGCAAGCTAAGTCAACAAGTGAGACAAAGAATCCGTTTGAAGAAGTCGAGATCATCTACGTGGACGATTCACAGCCGAGTTCGTGGGTATGATTTCTTTGGGGGCGGGCCGGGCCACAATCCAGTCGGTATTTTTGCGGTCAGGAATGTGTATGTATGAGTAACAGACAATGTCGAGCCGAGTATAAAGACGGAACCGTTGCGGAGTCTATCTTGACCTGCCCTTCTCCTGTTGTTTGGTACTGGCATTTCGACCTTGCAACTTGTGTTAGTTGCAATTCATCGCGGAGAAGAATCACTAGACATTACCTATATTCCAAGGGTATTTCGGGCAGATACTCCGTGCAGTCTTTGCGCTTTGCTTTTGCTCACTTGCGAAGTTCCACTATCCTGGCTCAGACAGTCTTACACCATATTTCATCCCGCACTTTTGCGCAACATCGCATCGCCGCATTTGCGCACACCATCCCGTTAGGTAGTTTTCCTATTTCAGACAGCTCTTCCCCTCCGATCCGAGACCTTGAAAGCGTCTTCGGAGCCAACTCATCTACGGGTGTCTCAGCATCTTCCCTCACGGTCTAGGCCATCCATCTCTTCTGCGTGCTTCTCCCACACTCTCCCCCCCGGACACACACAACTTGATTTAGTTGTACTGTACGAAGCACTTCGCCCTCTGTACTACCTTTCCTCTCCCTGTCAAGACCAGAGCGCCGACAACAGGCTCCACACTCGGACCCGGACCCGGCTCAATCCTCCGCAGAGCACCACAACCACAAACGAGGCATTCCCTTGTTTCTCCCTGCAGATATTGTGCGCTCCAGTCACGAGACGTTGAATTTCGCAAACAAACAGAGAGTGGTTCTCTTCTCATCAGGGTCCAAGACCGAATACCCAAGACAGGGACCAGGCTCTCAACCAAGACGAGCAAAAGCGGAAAATCGTGGACAGCAGTTCGCCTTGCACGCTGCCTTGCCTTTCTTTGCCGCCTTGACAACGTTTTCCCGTACCAGCACTCCGTACTTGGTGCAGCACTTTATTCGTACCCTCAGATCCGCGCTAGAGAGAACAACGTGCCATTGCATCGCATCCCAGACCTTACTGTCGCCTGTCATAGGTCATATCCGCTCATATCCGCCCTCGTAGCATACGAAGCATCTCGTTCAAGTTTGCCTAGGCTGATTACCTTGACAAGCTCCCCCCCTCCTTCCCTCTGTACAGGTCTTTGCGTACTTCCTTCCCTTCGCCCTGACCTCATTGTACGCTACTGTACTCCGTACCTTCCTCACGCTCACACGTATCTCCTGCGTTTTGAGCGGGCCTTTACATACAGCTGCGCCTATCAGCCGTCATCGCTCTTACCTGCACCTACAAGCGCAAGCATCTTACCTTCTGTGGGAAGTAGCTGCAGGTTACTGCAGACTTTTCTCCCCTTCGCCTCCATTCTACTTTTCCCTTAATTGCCTCCCACTTCCCTTTTCCTTGTTTTCTTCTTCTTTCTCATCATCTTCACTTGATCTTCTCTCAAGTGAACGAAAAAGAAAACCAGACACGACCCTGAGAAGGAGCCTACATCCCAATTCCAGCCCCCCACATTCTCTCCGCTGACCGCAACCACGGCGAGATCCTCCGTTCCATTGGGTTGCAAAGGCCGATTGCCCTCGAGTGCCCGAGCCCGATCAAATCTGCCTCCCTACAGTAAAGCACCAGCAACCTCCATTGCACCACTCCGGCACTGCTGCTACCACCCTAAACCCTGAAAGCCCGCCACGGACAACCGAGGCCAAACAATTTCGCAATATTCCTTTGTCGTTGGGCATTTCTGGTTCTATCGCCAATTGCCCGCGTCAAAGACCGTCTTCCTCATCAACAAACCCTTTATCATGATCTCAGACACCACTCGTATACCAACCTCTCCAACCTGGAGGTTCCTACATTGGGTTTTGACTCCCTGACTACTATTCCCTCTCATGCCGTGATATCATCCACCCACACAACAAGGCAAAATTTATCCGCCATCGTATCAATATTCCGCACTACTGCGGTCTCTCATCATCTCACCATCCATCCAAACAAAGCTCAGGCTTGCTGCAACAATCGAAAGCTGAAAAGCCAGCCATCTCACTTCGTCCCCCAAAAAAGCCTCTCTTCCCTCCATCTCCTCCTTACATCTCACTCCATCACCTGCTATCACTCCACCTTTTTTTTCACTGGGTCCCCCGTTTCTTTTTCACGCCCCCTCGCCCGCGAGCTCGGGGCAAATCCAGCCCAGTCCAAGCCCAAACGACCAGCTAACGGCGTTAGCCCAGGCCAGCCCTGACTGACACAGAGAACCATCCTTCAGACCCAAAAAGACCCAAGCTTCCTACCCAGGAGGGTTCTAGTTAGAGGGTCCTTTGACTCCCTTCCAAGGCCCAATCGACCCTCCCCCTCCCACTTGGGCGCATTGCGTCCTGCGATGCTCTGTTGGCAGCCCCGCGCAGCATCCCAGCAGCAGCAGCGGCCAGCAGCAACCTAAACGGTGCACTGCACCTTTTTTTCGGTCAACTTTTTATGTCTCGTTCTCTCCTCTTCCCTCTCTCGTCATCGCAGTATTGTACTGCGAAGTACCCCTTGCTCTTTACACTGCCACAACATCTTTTTGTTCTTGCTTTCGCCATTGTTCAGCACAGAACCCCACCTCGTCGCCAACCACAAGGCTTCGATTGATAAGATCCCGTTGACGGTCCCGTTCCCGCCCGTCTTTGTGTGCTCTGGTCTTGTCTAAGACGTTGACCCGCCATTGACCAAGACTTGGGACCCCGATACTTTCCCGGAGCTCTCTCACAGCATCACCGGGAACCCCTACGACATACGTTTTTTTTAATCCACACTCAATTCTGAAGGCCCAAATAGTTTTGGCTTTTTATCATGGCAAGGAGTAGAACTGTTCGGCGGCGGCCCGCAACGCCAGACCTCAAAGTCGCCGAATCTCAACAGGATCAGCATCTCACCGCCGACCCGACCTCGCCACCCGAAACCCCCACCACCTCGCCGCCGGCTTCACGCAAACACAGCACGAAGCCTCGCCGTCAACCTGATTTTCGGGACTTGTTCACAGCTCATCGATCTCTTGACGAGGACCCCAATATCAAGCCTTTTGGGAACGGTCATCAATTCAGCTACCAACCTAATTTTGGTCCCGAGCAATTAAGTCCTCGGTCTTCCTCTTCCTCTTCTGAGGATCTGGACGATAGCGACGATGGTTCCTCAGACAAGGCAAGCATTGACAGCGTTGATGCCAACGAAGTGGCCGTTGAATCCGTGGAAGTTGATTCTGAAGATGATTCCGACGACAGCATGTCTGATTCAGACACCACAAGCGACTCTGACGAATCTGACGATTCTGAGGAAGCAGAGATATCGCATTTGACGACGACCACTACCACCCTAGTGGCCTGCAATTTCACGGTGGAAGATGTTGACCCTATGAGCGACACTGAAGGTCTCGACGTGTTGCTTCCCACGGAGATTGAATCGAACCGCAGCCGGTCGAGATCAAGACATAGGGAACTTGACAAGGATATGATGCACAACCTCAAAAACCTCAGTTGCAGTAATGAGACATCCGACAACGACAATGACAACGAAGATGGTTACGATTATGACGAGGAGGCTTTCCTCAAGCGTCGAGACCAACTCAGAAAGTTCCGCCGGATGAGCATGGGAAGCAGCTTCGGTAAGCGAACGCACAGCGAGCTCAGCGATTCGGACTCCGACGGCGAGGCATTAGATGTCAACGATGTTGGCTCTAGCGCTCGCAGGTTGCGCAGGAAAATGCAGCGCACCAGCCTCTTATTCCATGACCCTCCACCAGCTCGAATCGAGGAACTCGATGAGCCAGATTCGGGCGAGGATGAGTGGGCTGCAGGCCAAAGCTTGGCGCGTGAGCTACCTTACTGGGGAGCGATAGAGATCATGGAGATGGACTCGAGCTGATGCCCAAAGGCGCCAAAGGTTGCCAAAGTCGACCGCAAGGCTAGGGGATCGATAGGCTATCGATGGGCCACGTCCGGCATGACTAATGATGAAGTTATGAGGATGAGAGGAGAACAGGGGTCACTCTGATGGTAAAACATTCCACCTTTGCAATTTATGAGCTTGAATCTGCCTCTTGGCCGCTTTACTGGTCAGTAAGGCTTCAGGGGATCTGTCTGATGATCTGCGGCTGGACTGGGCTCTGGTTTACCAATCCCTGGTGAGGTATCTGACCAGGCAACCGGCCATGGATCAACATTTGATTGGGAGATTGAAGTTTGACATGCGGCATAGACGGGAGGACATAGCATCAGGGGAAGAGGCAATCGCTGGACATTGGCCCACCCTGCATTTTCGTTGGATACCTTATAGATCATTTCTTTGCATGCCAGTCATATGATTTTCACGAGCAACGGCATTGACGGAAGACCCAAAGGGGATTATGCATATAAAGAGGAGATTTGAAGATGAAATGGAAAATTCGGGCTAAAAGGAATATGTCGCTTTGATATCCGAGTGCGACTTGGCTTTGGTTATATAAATAGATAGAACAATGACGGAGGCCAGTTTCTTGTCATTAAGTTGGTGAACTTCGGTCGAGATTGACTTGGGAAGGTTTGGCATCAAGCCTGGTCCAACGATGGGTACATGATGCAATCCACTGGAGCTATTCTAGCTGAGGGTCCTTGCAGGAGCGCAGTAGGTTAGGTAGGTAGTTTACTAGTTGGAGGACAAAGTAGAGGTGAGGCGGCGGTATCAGTGGGTTAAACGGGGGCGGGCAGATGAAGTGGCATGAAGAAAGCAGTGCTAGAGAGATGACGGGCATGTGTCATGTGGTGTGGATGTGCGTCATGGGCAGGGACGGTGGTTAGGAAGACCGGGGAACGAAGCCGGGGAAGACCACGTTGCATGAATTGAACGGCGAGTTAGGGTGAGGCAAAATGAAGAGAGGTGAGAGACTATTGAATGAGCTGAGGATGGAAAGTTTCACACATGGAGGGAAGACTACGTATCAAGACCTGGTTGGCGATGTTGTCTTTGCGTTTCCACGTATACGTTGAAGGGACGAGTAACAAGAAACGAATAGCGATCATGGTGCATTGAGTTTTGCGAGATTTGGGTGTGAGAACACGACGCTGATGGTGATGAGGGACTTCAAGAACAAGATAATGGTGGTGTGTGCGCGAGCTAGGACGAAGGGGTGAGGGATGCTCAGCTGTTGTCTCGCCAAGTCTGCTCGAGGACGGGCTGGGTGGTTTGTTTGCAACTCATGGGTACCCATGGTACCGAGGTCATCACCTATCACCTCATGGGGACAAAGTACAGTAAGGCAGTCTGTATGGATGGATGAGAAAGGGAGTCTAGCGCTGATGGGTTTCTCAGGTGAGAGGAAGATGGAATGACATGATGCGACGAGGTCGGAGCCTCGGAGTCTGGGCTTGGTAGGGTGAAGGATAGCGCCAACCAAGGTACCTGAGCTACCGGTTTCAGTTGATAAGCAAAGAAGGTACCTCGATACGGAGTAGAAGATGCCCATTCGACATCGGAGGTGGAGGTGGGGGAGGCAAGGAGGGCGATTGATCCCCGAACCCCGCCATGATGATGATTGGTCTCCTTATCGATAAGGCCAATGAGGGACTGGGCGCGTGCTTCGTTGTTTTGCTTCACCGTGGACTGGACAAAGGTCAACAACGACAGCAGAATCCAGTGGATATTACAGCAGGTGGTCACCGCCATACTCCAAACAACTGATGATTTCAAACAAGCGACGAGTATAAAGATAAAACCGCTCTCACATAGCCTGGCCTTTCTGTCTCAGGTCGCTCTGGCTATTACTTCAACAATGTCTCTCCTCTCGGCGCATCTCGAGCAAATCGGGTACTCATGCCAAGGCATTGATGCTCTTCCGTATGTCTCCAGACTGATATGATGTAACTCAGTCGACACAGAGCTAATATTTATGTTGCTTGTATAGATTCCCACGACCTAAAATATTTACCAACGCTCTCCTCTCCAACCACGACATCACCTCGCTCATCCGCGACACTGAGCCACATGAACGAGCTCTCTTCTCCGTCCCTCCGCCGCCACCCCCGTCAACATCCCTGAAACCAGCCGAACCCGAGCAGTCGAGGGTAAAACGCCGCAGGACCGTCTTCAACGTGGCCTCGGGCGAGGTCACCACGGGACCTCCCACGCGGGCGGGCGCGCCGCACAACCCCCGTCGCCACACCGCCGTGGCCGCCGTGCTCGGCGCCCCGATGCACGAGAAGCTGCGCCGCGGCGAGCAGGACCGCAAGGGCGACGTGGACGTGGAGGTGCTGCTGCAGGGCGCCGAGAAGCTCTGCGGCGTCTACGAGCTGCCGGGGGCGAGGGAGCGCATCGCGGCGCTGGGGAGCAAGTACGGGCACGGCAAGAACACCATGGCGTACTACGAGGCTAAAGTTGCGGACCAGGCGGAGCAGCTGGCCAGCTTGAACCGAGACTGGATGGAGGATGAGGACGATGAGGAGGAGGAGGAAGAGTATGGAGGTGGAGAGGAGTGGACAGAGGAAGATTTAAGGAGGGAGGAGGAGGAGGCTAGGGAGATGGAGGCTAAGAAGAAGGAACTGCAGAAGAGGTTGAGGCAGATGGAGAGGGACCTCGGTGGCCTGATGAATATGTGAGATGGGTGAGAAACGTGACGATGATATACCCCTGAGTCAGATTTTTTCATCTTGTCTGACACCTTTTTGAAGTTGGTGTTCTGCATCCCTAAGTCTTGCCATACAATGGTTCTCAACTCTATATGATATACCACATCTACAAGACCAATCTCTCCATCTCCCTACTTCCCTTCCAGCGCCTCCTTGGCCAGAACAAGCTGCTCAAAGAACACGCCCACATCGTCCGCCCCATCAACGACAAACTCGTCGTTGATCACAAACCGCGGGACCCCCTTGACCCCCATCCCGACCGTCTCCTCAACCTCCCGCTGCACCTGCTCCAGCCCGTCCTCGCCCTTCAACCACCCCCTGGCCTCTTCGGCGTCCAGCCCGGCCCTCGTCGCCGCCCGGACGAGGTCCTCGGTGCTGGTGATGTCCCCCCCTTCCTCAAAGTACATCCTCATCACCTCCCGCGTGACACTGTGCTCCGTCCCCCGCTCACCCCGCGGATCCCTCTCGCGCGCCAGCACGACCAGCCGGTGCGCCTCGGTCGTGTTCCCGATCCTGCAGTCAAAGCTGAACCGCACGCCCTCGCGCGCGCCCACCCCGGCTAGACGCTCGCGCAGCGCGGGCACGCTGTCGCCGTGGCGGAGGGCTGCCCGGGCGGACCAGGGCTGCGAGGTGCGCCGGGGTGCCGACGGGTCGAGCTGGTAGGCGTGCCAGGTGATGAGGACGGGGAGGGATTTTGCGCCGGGGACGGTCTTGCGGAAGAGGGATAGGGCCTGGTCGAGGCGGCGGAGGCCGATGTAGCAAAAGGGGCAGACGGGGTCGGAGATGGCGGTTATGGAGATGGATGCCATCGTGAGAGTGTCTGCGAGAGGAAAGGTGGTGGAAAAGGGGGATTTAGATCCAAAGACAAGTTGTATAGGAGGATCAAATGTTTTAATCAAAGCTTCCAAGATTGTTTTTGAAGGAGTGAAGAAAGAGATTCCTACCTGGAACTGTTACCCCTTTAAATACCCTGTGGTCGCGGACGGCGGCATCATCATGGGCGGAATTCCGCCACGTCGCCGACGTTTAGCTGAGTTCGACATCTGAGGCACCGTCGGGATGGCGGAGATGAATGAATCTGTGCGTATATGGAGGAAGTGTTGAGACGGATTGCTGCTCATCAAGTCGGATATCGAGGCTGTACAGTCAGTTCGGCCATTACATGATACTTGTAAACGAGGAGTAGAAGCAATCAACAACAGCTGAACGAGACGCTGCACGCTTATACTTGCAAGTATCAGTGTAGGTAGACTTTATTCTGTCTATGACATAGGTAGCCTGTAGCTTCGTGATGGGGATTGCTCCCCGGGTATCTGTTCTAAATGATTCCAACTTGACCAGCATATACACCAAAGAATAGCCAACCATATCATAACTGCTCGCGATTCCTGGCATATCTGCTTCCCCGTCGTCTTCGCCCGTATGGTTCGAGTCTTAAAATCGGTCTATGCTTCTCGACACGGCTACTCCTGGGCCTGTAATAATCGCCTCTTGATGAAGAGCTTCGCGCTAGTTCATGACGCCGCCTCTTTCCCGACTCCTCTTCCGCATTGTCCTCTCTTGGCACCTCCTGCCTAGTGGTTATCGCTGCCGTGTCGTCGTACTGAACCGCCCTGTCCCAGTCCTCAAGTCTCGTATATGGACTGCGCAGCCAGGCTCGGAGTTCGTGTAGAAATAGCCGAGTACTTTCTCGTCCCAAAAAATCCGAAATCATGTCTTCAGCCTGCCCGCCGCTGCTCATGATGTCGACAGATTTCAAAACAGCAATTACGTATTCGAGAAGAAATTCGGCGTTATTTGCCCTCCTTTGAATAGCGGCATTACTTGACTGCGCATCGGAGGGCCGTGATATGGAAGTGTCCGGTTCATCTAGAGTAAGGAAGGAGAAAACTTGAAGCTCTCTGCGAATCCACATGCGAGCACGCGACACCAGCTCTGCATCGGCACAGAATAGTGCTGGCGTAAGTTCTCGATATTGGGAGACTCGATTTGAACCGACATGTTTAGAATATCGATTTTGTCGATAGATTTCGCGGCGCCATGCTACCACATTGGAGGGAGGCTCGTGTCTAGTATCGGGGCGAGGTCCTTCTCGACGATGACGCCGGCGAGGAAATCGGGGCTCGAGTCTGAACGTGGGGTAGTGTGCCGTGGAGTCCGGAGAGGAAGACTGTGATGGACGCTCTGGGACAACGTAAACTTTGGCGACTGGTTCTTCGAGGGCATGGCGAACTTCGGTGATGGTAGCCTTGCAGAGGGGACATTTGGGCGAATGCTCTAGCCAACTCAGAAGGCAGAGGTAATCAAAATTTCGGTGGCGGCATGGTATAACTTCGCAAACGTCGCTGACAGATTCAAGGCAGATGACACAGCAGTCGACGGAATCTTGGCCCTGTCTTGATGTGATTTCGTGGAGTGTGCCCTGAAGAACTTGAGAATGCAGGTCGTCTGCGCATTGGTCGGAGTCCATGGTGATGATATGAGCAGCTGCGTCTGCCGCAGCAGCAGATACGCACTGAGATGGCGTCGGAAGCAGGTCTTCTGTCGCGATACAAGTGTCACGGATGTAAAATGAGGTGGTGGAGGCGGTGGCGAATGGTTGTGTTTCTGCGATTCAAGGAAGATTTGTAGAGACGGGATGGTTGGCGTGACACGGGATGCGGGGAGCGGTACGTAGGTACTTTGTACCTCGGTGACGGGAGTGGAGACGCCCTTGACCAGCGATGTCGGGGCTACGGGGTTGTCCCGCCCCTTCCCTGCAACTGCTATGACGTTTTTGCTTGAACAGCTCCTGCACTTAACGCGTTTACACTTCGCGTCCCACTCCACGAGTTCATTTACGCGTTCTGGTCAACCGCGACTCTCCCCACTACCGTTTCTCCCTCTAAATTAAATCGACCTTGTTATTTCCCCTTCCATTCTTTCCTTGACTTTTTGTTTTCAAACCTGCTTTTCTCAGAAACCTCATTACATCTGGCTTGAACCCGACTATTACAATGGATAACAAGACAAAAGCCGAATACGAAACCAAATCACAAGAGCTTCGCGCCGATTTGAAGGAATGGGAGGCCGACTGGGCCAAATCACACGCTGGCAAGAAGCCGGGGAGGGACGACATCAAGGCCAACCCTGACATTGGTATGTGCTATCGCGTTTCGAAATTCACAATGGATATTTTTTGACACCTTTCAAAGCCCGAAAATACAAGCAATATAACCAAGTTCGCGAAATACTCTCTGGCAAGCTACCGGCGTCACGGGAAGAGCAGAAACAAAACAAGCGCAAGCCCGATCCTTTACCAGCCCAGACGCCAACCAAGCGCACTAAACACTTCGAAACGCCCTCCAAAGACCGGATCATCGACCACGACCAAGAGCTTATGAACTCTCCCGCCGTTTCCAGAAAGCTGTTCAGTCCCGCTTCCGTAACATCTCTCGGACCTACCCCTCAGCGCGATGGCCGGGTTCTGGGGCTTTTCGATCTACTACTCGAGAAAGAATTGAGCACACCATCGAAAAATGATTCACCCAGAAAGAAAAGTGCCCAACGCGGGGTTGATGCGACTCCAAGCAAAAAGCGGTCTTATATGGACGACGATGCCACTGAGAAACTCGGTCGGACGCCTATGTCAGCCAGCAAACGACAAGCTCTGGATAGCTTCATGACACCGCTCAAAAATAGAAACAGAAAGCTGGACGCTGTTACACCTTCATCAGTCTCGAAACTTCAATTCGATACTCCTGCTTTCTTGAAACGAAATACCCTTCCGGTCCTGGAGGAAATCGGTGACTTCGATGCGCCAGCGCCATTGAGACTTCCTCGTAAGCCTCTAGTGAGGGGCTTGAGTGAAATTGTTGCTAGCCTGCGAAAAGTCGAAGAAGAAGCTCTGGACGAAGATTTGGAGGCTCTGCGAGAAGCTGAAGGTGAAGAGATGAGTGGATCTGGACCAAAGCCGGCATCGACGAAGCCTGCAGATCCTGTGTTAGTGGAGGATAGTCAGGCTAAACGACTTCCCCTCGGTGGATTTGATGATGAGGGCATGTATGATAGCCCAACTGAAGACGCTGTGGGCCAGGATGGAAACCCATTGAGAGTGTACAAGAAGAAGGGGCAGAAACGAACAACGAGAAAGGTCAACATCAAGCCGACGCGAACCAAGCGCCCGGCCAATATGGATGAGAATCAGCATAGCGAAGACGAGGACGAGGAGAACAGAGTGCCGGAGACACAACAAGCAGACATGGGCTCAGAATCGGACTTTGAGCAGGCGAAACCCAAGAAGTCGACGAAGAAGCCCGCTGGAGTTGTGAAGAAGGCCGTCAGGAAGGTCAATGAGCTGGCTCATGCAAACTTCCAGAGACTGAAGCTGAAGAATAATGGTGCGAAGGGCGGGCCTGGGTACAACAGCAGGTTCCGTCGTCGACGATGAAGAAACGCAGCCCGTTGGGTTTGCTACGACTTTACGATACCTCAGGTGCATTTGACAAGGCGTTTAGCGGAGCATTCAGTGCCTTAGAATAGAGAATTATAGCGCTTGGAAGTGTAATTGGAATGCGAGATGATACCCATAATTGACCAAGAATATTTGAAAAACATGGAAGGGTGATGATAATTTAACTGAGCGAGTGAGCGAATGAGTGAGAATGAGTGAAGTTGGGAGGTTATACGGAGCACAGTAATCTGGATGCCCTAAAAGGCTTAGTGAAGTATTGCTATTTTGCGAGTATTCAGGACACTAAGCCCATATTGGCTCCTCATTGCATTTTCCTTGCATTCAAGAGCAGGGGTTTCGCGTCGCACAGCACTTTCCCTACCATTTCTGCAAACAAAAGCAGAAGGCGCGTGGTCTTCCAAGACGATTTCGCGATGAATAAACCCCCCGGATGCAACTGACATCATTCGTTGTTGGTAATGGTGTTATGAATGTTCATTGATATTGAATTACCTCTTGTCCATCTGCCTTCACACCCTGCTCTTTGCTTCTGGTGTCTTCGCCTGGGCCACGCGACTAGAAGCGATTCAATCTTGTGTTAGAACCTGTTCTGTCTGAGCACACGCATTTCTTGGCCTTGTTCACAAATTTGTTTCATGGGTTTCCTAGAAGCTGCAGATGAATGTTTTTTGGGCTTGAATCCTCATGATACGAGCTGGCTACCAATTTTCTACTTTCATCTTCTGTCCCTTCCGCGTCAGAGGCGCGTTCCGTTGGTCCTCTGAGGGCCATTTCAGCTCCTCTCCAGGGACCTGCTATTGTACTTCAGACCGAGTGTCGTCTTGAGTATGGGATCAAGATACCGGCCTCGTGGTGAGCCAGGCAAAGTAAATCTGATCTGGGGAGAACTCTCAGCTGACAGTGCTTCAGAATATGGATTGGCCCGATCCAGACGACGACCCCTTCCCAGAAGGTGAAAGAGAAACCAGCATATTCGAACAGGAGTATCAAACGGTAACACAGAGCGATGAGCATTTCCCCATAGCCTTCATGTACAGTGCTTCAATGTTCCATGATAATGAGCTGGTTGCCGCAAACGAGACTGGGTTGCCTACAGCGGCCCCCTCAGCTAGCCCGGTATATGTAGAGCCCGACGCAGAAAATCCACTGCTTGAAAACTCCGAGGATATCTCAGTCATATCTTGTGACCCCCCTCCGCAGGTTCTGGAGGTGAAAGCTGAAGAACTCGCTGATCTGCACGACGATGATTCCCGCACAATGAACGGCACCACCCACCAATTCAATATGCCTACAAAAAGCAGACTGAGAGTCGAGTTACCAGAGAGCACTCTTCTCACCCCAAGATCATGCTATGAGCCGTTCGAACCCGAAGTTCCTATCGTTTCTGAAGCTGAGGCAGTGCGCCGCCTTAGCTGGGCCGCGAAGCAAGCTGGGCAGACCGACGACTTTATCGAGTTTGAACTCGACGAGTTTGCAGTCTACTGTGACAGACCTTTCTATCCCGAGGAAATGAGATCTCTTCACCAACAAAATTCCCAACAGGGGCTTGGCGATTTATTTTTTGACGGTCAGTTGAGTGTTGGCGGACATGCCTTCTTTGTCAAACGCGTTACCATAGTCGCTCTCCCCATAGACAACTACGGTACAACGAAGAAGCATACAGTGCGGGGCAAGATATGGCTCAAATCTTCGCTGAATGAGTCCAGGGAGATCTACTATCGCCTTCGCACTCCGGCCATTGAGTATCGCCGTTTCTTCACCCCTTTCCTCTGAATTGCTGATCTAACCAAGCACTTTGTCGACTTCATCAAAGTCATGGGCGAGAACAAGCGAAAAGTCAACATCTTTAACTTCCGTACTACATTCAGCTCCTGGCTTAGCAAGACTCACAAAGACGACGCTGACTTTCTTGAATGGAGGAACCAGTTTCCACGGAACGACTTTCGCAGCCCCATTGTCGCCAATATTTCATTTCTTTATAAGGAGGCGTATGGTGTTTTTGGACAGGATATAACAAATTCACATACTATTTGGTCCGAAGTCCTAGACTTCAATCGCTACAAGCCTTTTGTGAAGAAATCAAGCGAGGAGAGTCCACCTACCGTGGTTACACAGTACATCTTCGACTGCTTCTCCCATCTGCCCTTTGGGGATCGTCTTGAGGCGCTCCCTTTGAGTAGCAAGAGCCAATCTCTCAGGAATGAGCTCATCCATAAGCGGAATCTTGAGTTGCCCGCGCCTATTCATGACAAAAGCAAGGAGTTGTCCATAGCAGCGTCACATCAGATCAGAGAGATCAAGCCCGGTGACACCATCTCTACTCAGCGTGACGGCGCTGAATCGGGCACCCAATGGCGACGTGACGTTTCACACGGCTTCAATGATGTTGACAGATGGTTTGCTCTCGTTCAGAAAGTGCATACAGATCGTCAGGGCCGTCGCTCCTTTGATGTAATCTGGTATTATCGTGCTGTCGATACACTGTGCGCACTGATGAAGTACCCCTGGAACAATGAACTGTTCCTCTCGGATCATAGCTCCTGTGGTGAGAAGTCCAAGATCAGAGAAGAAGAGGTACTGGGCGTGCACGACATCGAATTTGGAGGCACATCAGCCACACGAGCCGAGCTGTTTTGTCGTCAGACGTATTACCACACCGAACGAAAATGGATTACTTTGGAGGGAACACATCTGCGCTGTGAGCATGCCAAGAAGACCGAAGAGACTCCTAAATACCGACCAGGAGAGACGCTACTAGTCGTGTTGGACAAGTCGACAGGGCGTTCGGAGCCATGCGAATTCTTAGAAGAATACCAAGACCAAGGGATGGCCATCTTTCTTTTTCGACAGCTCTTGCAACGCAACCAATTTGATGCACCAGATGCTAGACCCAACGAGCTTATATACAGCAACAAATTGATTGAGGTCACAAAACGGCGTATCAAGGAGCCTTGCTTCGTCAGATTCTTCAAGATGGGGGACACAATACCTTCGCCTTACGACCGCAATGGAGTCGGCGGGTTCTTTTACATTACACACAAGCAAGATGGTGATGTGCTCTCACCGCTTGATGAGCCATTCCCAAGTTCCCTCCTCCAAGGGTACGATCCGGCCGAGCAAATGACCAAGCTTCAAGGCCTTGATCTTTTCTGTGGAGGAGGAAATTTCGGACGTGGCTTGGAAGACGGAGGCGGCATAGAAATGAAATGGGCGAACGATTACGACACAAAAGCCATACACACCTACATGGCCAATGTTTCATCGCCAGAAGCCACCACACCGTTCCTCGGTTCCATCGATGATCTCCAGCGGCTTGCTATAAAGGGTCAGTTCAGCCAAAAGGTGCCGCCTATCGGAGATGTCGATTTCATCTCAGGGGGCAGCCCCTGCCCTGGCTTTTCTAATCTCACCAATGACAAAACAACTGTTGCTCAGCGGAAGAACCAGTCTTTGGTCGCTGCTTTCGGCTCTTTTATTGATCTAAATCGCCCCCGATACGGCCTCCTTGAAAACGTGCCTGGGATCGTGCAACGCAAGGCGAATCGCGACCAAGATGTTTTCAGCCAGCTAATCTGCGCCCTCGTTGGACTCGGATATCAAACCCAATTCTTCTTTCTTGACGCTTCTGCGTGTGGTTCACCCCAGCGACGATCGCGAGTATTCCTCGCCTTTGCTTCCCCAGGCCTCCATCTTCCTCGCCCTCCTAACCCTACGCACGCCCATCCGCCGAACACAAGATTCTTGACCCTCGGCAACCTGCCAACAGGCGAGCCTATGGCGGAGAGAGCCATGCCGGATGCCACTCCCTTCGATTTTGTAACTGCACGTGCTGCTACTGAAGACCTTCCTGCCATATACGACGCCAAGCCTCAGATCTGCGTTCCCTTTCCCGATCACCGCCTCTCCATAGGCTTCACCAAGCAACTTCGTACCAAAGTCAACCACATTCCCACGCGGCCTTGGGGAATAAACTTTGCGCAAGCATGGTTTGGTCTCGACCGGCGAGCTCCAGGGACCGGTGTCCTCACTCCTGCCGAGCGTCTGTTCTTCCCCAAGGAGTCGAACTGCTCGTTGAACCGGACCAGGCCCAACTCCAATGCATATGGCCGCCAAGTACCGGACCGCCTCATTGAGACGATCGTGACACGACCAAGCCCTAGTGACGCAAAGAACGGACGAACTCTCCATTGGCACGAGGCGCGACCCCTGAGCATCATGGAGGCAAGGCGAGCTCAGGGTTTTCGCGATGACGAGGTCTTACTGGGCTTGCCACCAGATCAATTCAAGATTGTAGGAAACAGCGTCGCCAGGGAACCGGCTGTGGCGCTGGGTATCGTCTTTCGCGAGGCGTGGGCGAAGAGTCTCGCAGATGAAGCTCGAAGGCGAGCCGCAACCGGAATGCCAGACACGAAGAGCGTGGATGATCCAGCACTGGGCATTGGACTTCTGACGCCCGCTGACAGCGATGCGGCATCGCGATTAGTGGAAGACTCCGACTCAAATGTTGAGACCGACTTCGAGTCCGAAGAAGTCACCAGAGCCCGACTCTCCACGCAGCACGTATTTCCAGGTGACCGCAAGCGCCGCAGCAGCTCGCTGACCGTGGAGATTCGAGTTTCCAAATCGCACAGAACCGATAGGAACCATTCACCTGCCTCGACAATGGCGAGAGTGCAACCGTCCACCCACGGCGGCGTTGTTGCGCACAGTCCCTTGAGAAACACTGTGTCTATACTGGATGGCGATTGATGCACGAGTCACGATGGGTATATGCATTGGCTATGGCTGGCTCATCTTGATGACCCGAGCTCCCGGTACTAACTAACACATTGGCGCAACACCATCCGCATGAGGGCTACTTCGTGAAGTCCTGGGTCTAACAGTGCAAAGATTGGGGATGGTAGAGAGGCATAAATATATCAATCGGGTGATTCCCGTACAACACATAACTTACAATAGAAACGTCCCTTCACTGGGCAAAGATGCTTAAAACAATCAAAGTTCATGTCTTCATTGCTATACTCATGAGAGAGAAGTCGAGCAAAAAATGAGAAGAGGATACTGTCAACACCAGAACTCCGCCTTTGTCCAGGCTCTTTCTCCTCATGCTCATCCAAACCCCAATGCCTATTGCTATTCATCCAAATGTCCAAACAGGTATCCTTCCATAGGCTCCCAGAAAACAATCTCGCTGTATCATCATAAGAAATCGCATCCAATGTTTCTAGATCTCGCTTTTACTCGTATCCCTCCAGATCCCTGAGGGTCATCACTTGCCTGGCCCCCATCGGCCCGTGTCCTCCCCACGACTTCACAGCCATGCCAGCATGACCGGATGTCTGGCTTAGAATAGTTACCAATTCTTTGCCAGATACAGTCAGCTCACTTCCCGTGTAACCTTTGATTGCACATTCCTTGAATATATGCCCTATCAGTCTCTCACCGAGTGTCTCGACACTGCGGCCACTAGCCCAGCCCTTCTGAGTACTCAGCCGCTGAAGAAACGTCATGAGGGACGTTCGTGTCATTGTATCCATCTCAGGCGTCGACTGGATTGTAATCCCAACTTTGCCAACAACAGCGCGCAGTTGCTCGACGCATTGTTCGGCACGCAAAGGTCGAAAGGTAAACTCGGTTGCGAATCTGCTTCTCATTCCCTGGTTGCTTCGGAGCAGACGATCCATGTCTTCCTCATATCCAGCCAGCACAATGATGAGCTTGCGAGCAAACTGTGGCTTGGTAACGGCGTCGACAAGCTCACTAACGGCTTCCTCGGCGAAGGATCCTGAATGGCCTGCAAGCCGGTACGCCTCGTCAATGAACAGCACTTTTCCAAGCGCAGATTCAAGTAGACGCTGCGTCTTGGGTCCAGTTTGGCCGCAGTACTCCCCAATCAACTGAGAGGCCGAGACCTCTATGACATCGGGAGCCGACAGAAGGCCCATGTCATAGA
Source organism: Rugonectria rugulosa (assembly GCA_023509875.1). Taxonomy (NCBI): domain Eukaryota; kingdom Fungi; phylum Ascomycota; class Sordariomycetes; order Hypocreales; family Nectriaceae; genus Rugonectria; species Rugonectria rugulosa. The sequence continues at coordinate 56,843 of JALNIO010000404.1, forward strand.
AGATTTGGCCAAGCTTACGCGCCGTTGTGGTCTTTCCGGTGCCGGGAAGGCCCTTGAACACATACGTAAAAGGGACGTATGGCCTAGGATCGATGTTGCGCAGACGCATACCCTGAACCATGTACTGATAGCCTTCGAACTTGGAGATGATTTCCTCGTATCCAACAAAACCGTCGAAGAGAGCTCGAGTGTTGGCGACGGCACGGGTCAGCCGGTCATAATCAGGGTCAAAATCTTGAGGCTCGATTGGGAAGGCGTCCAGGTCGACCAACTCTGACTTGTTCTCCTTTGTTACCCGCCGCAATCGGGAAGAGATGGCTTTAGAAAGAAGATTGTCCACTTCTCCACCGTTGCCAAAGTTTGGTCGTACCGAAGCCCGTTTTAGCACCTCCATGGCCACTTCTCGAGCCTTGTCGTTTGCTACAAGCTTCTCCTTCTTCATCTTGAGGTCGAGAATCTGACCAAGCATCTCCTCGCTAAAGTTGTCGAACTCGAATGCTGAATCAAGAGGGAATCTTCGGGCCAAACCAGGATTGCAATTGCCGTACATTTCCTTCATCTGTTCGGGATAGCCACAGAGGATGACGCACCGGTCCTCGCCAGGGGTGCCGGCCACCTCAGCTACAATCGTGTCAATGATACCTCCTCGGAAGTCACCGTTCTTGGAGTGGCTGCTGCTGGAGTTGCGACCTGGATCCAGCATGTGAGCATCGTCAATGATAAGAACGCTGCCTTTTGCCTCCCTCAAGGCCTCCTTTGTATTGTTTTCAGATCCTCCAATGAATCGATCGAGAAGGTCCGAGGGTGTCTTCACAATGACGTCCCCCTTGGATAAAATTCCAAAGTCGGCTAGGATCCTGGCGTAAAGACGAGCCACGGTTGTCTTTCCAGTGCCAGGGGGACCTAGGAATACTCTGTTCGGACTGATATTCAAGGGCTCGTCACCGCGCATCTCCCTGATGTAGTTCTGGTTGACTTGGTTGACGACCGCTAGGATCGACTCCTTGATATCATCAATGCCTACCAATTCCTGTAGCTCTTTCCATGCGGGGCTCTTTTCGGGACCGAGCGATGGTTTGTTGCCGAGCAAGTCTTCCTTGGTTATCTTGTAATCTTCGAGGTACAAGCCGTCCTTTCGTGCCAGCCGGAGCCTGTCAAGCTGCCGTCTCAAGGCTTCATTATAGGCTTTCCAAGTTGGCCAGGCGTTGCCGAACGTCTTTTCGGTAATGCCCTGGGTGACTCGTCGCATGAGAATGTCCATGCAGTTGCCATCATAGCCGCCCTCAACCTCCATTCGCTTGTTGTACTGCCTCATCAGGCCTCGGAATATGGTCCGAAGCTCCTCTTTGTTATAACTGGGTAGCTTTAGCACCGGGAAGTGAGCCGTTACCTGGTGGCTGTAGTTCAGCTGATCTGATAGACCCCAGTCTCCATTACCAGCAACGATTAGGACAATCTTGCCCGGTAGATCACGCGAGCGAACGTAGAAATTCCACAAATTACAATCATCATGGTCAAGGAGGTGAGCATGATCGATAATGGCGATCTGGATAGGGTCAGCGCTTCAGTGCGGCACGAGTTCCGGGGTATATGACTTACGCATCCACCACAAGCCAAGCTGGTGTTGTGTATGGAGCTGAGAGTTGCAGTTTTTGACATGTTATATGCGGAGAATTTGTTGATGGGATTTACAGAACCATTTTGTTTGACTACACCCATAGATTGGAGGAACTTGGCATAAAGATTGGCGAGCATCGTCTTTCCTGTTCCCTGGTTACCCATGAAAACAGCATCGAAATTCTCGTTCTTGATGTCGGATTCGCGGCGGGTGGATGCTTGCAGTCTGGTTTTGGCATTCAAGAAAAAGGCCTTGGCCTCTTCCAGACCAGGAAGAGACATGAGCCTGTCGAGATACTTGTTCTCAGCCTTCTCCACTTCCTTCTGCCGAAGCCATTCGATTCGGGACGGGGATTCGTCTTCGCAGTCTTCCGGCTCAAGTCCGTCGATGGAATCGGTATCGGAATCATCGTCTTTTGCCGCACTCCTGTTTTCAATCGGTTAGGCATGAGCGAGGGTAGGGAGGAAAGTGGGATTTGCAAAACGCACTCTATATCATCCAGCAGCTGTTCCATCTCTGTGCAGAGATCCTGGAAAGCGGCTGTCACCAAGATCTCAGATTCGGGCTCCGAAGTTGCTTCAGTCTCGGCCTCCTTGGCCTCGTCGTCGGTGAGGTCATCGTAAAGCCTGCGCATGCCCCAGGGATCAACCCCCTCTTCCACTTCCACCTTTGGCGTCGACTGTCGTCCTGCTCCGCGCGTCCTGCGCTTCTTCCTGGATCTTCGGGACGTTTTACTGGGGACGAGACCGAGAAGCCAGCTCACGGAGAAGTCTGGGTCATTTGATTCAAACTGCTTGGCCCATTTTGGACTGGTAGGTACATGTTGATAAGGCTGGAGACCCAGGAGCCAGCTTACAGAAAAGCTGGGATCCGTTGATTGGAAATCCATGATCTGGTCTGACTTTCTGGGATGGGAATATAGCATAAGTCGAAGCCTAGGAAAGAAAGCTAGCCAAGGGGCTTCCAAATCAGGATGAAGGGATCAAGCAGCACGGCACCATGGACTGGAGAGGACGCAGGGCGAGATAAGGGAAGTGAAGCGAGATCTCTTGGTGCCGGGAGCGGGGGCGGAGGAATGATGGGGAGATGAATGTCCAAGGGAGATTGTGATGTAGAAGATTGAGGAGTCAAGGCAAGGGGTGAGAACGGAAAGGAATAGAAATGCTCGGCGAAGATGGGGGAGAGAAAAGAAAACCAAGTCCTGAGGCAATGTGCACTTTTTCATGTAGACGCGAAGTTGGTTCGGAGCTCCAGGCAGCCAATAGTTTGCAGGGCTGCGCCTGCCGTCGATGGGACGGACGTGGATGGAAGGTAGGCAGGCACGGTTACGAGACTTTGACGCAGCACGCAGGCAGGCGCGCACTAATAAACTGCACCTAAGTTGCTACGGAGTAAGGCAAGGCAGAGTGGCGGAAGCCCATGCAATACTGTTGGTGGACAGGCACAAGGCACAGGACAAGAGGACAGGGTCAAGGTACATGGGAGTCGCCGCAGAGATACCTGGGAAAGACACAGAGGAGGTGATGTTGGTGGCGTAAAGGCGGTGCAGGGCTGCAGTACCACGATGCGTCGCAAACCGGAGCTGGCTTTGTACCGCTTCTCCCACCTCCCACCGTCACAGTCGGCACTGCGAAGAGGGAGGGTCGGGAGGTACCCTGACGGCAAGCGGACCCAGGGCCGGACTGAGACCTCCACCCCAGCCTTTTTTAGCGGACCCAGCTGCCGTGCAAAGCAGACGGGGTGCGGGCTGAACGGGGGACCATGTCAATTCGAGAGTCATCCTGTTCAGCTGCGGTGATGAGTCTTGTCCAAGAGCCATGATGCCTAGTTCTGGAGCTTCCAACATGGCAGAAGCACAACAAAGTCCGGTTCTTTCGTCCTGTACTCCGTGCGCCCCCGAATTATGGTGCCATCCCCGCTCTCCCCAGTGCACAAGTGAGGCATGCCATGCCGTCCACGCATAGCACACTTGCACACTTGCCAGGCAATCGTACCCACTGCCGTACCTCGCCAATTCGTTCTCACCTTGCCATCCCCCCGTAAGGCCGGTTGCCTCATGCACTGCCACGAGACCTTGGCACATTGGAGGGACTCGGGGCGCTTCTCTTTGAGATGGCGGCTTGTGGTTGGCTGTTGTTGCCTGGAAGGTCTGGGTGAGACGGGACATCCGTCTCGAGATGGTGGACGATGCTAGTTTCTTGATGGGAGCGGATTGATGCAACATGTCAAACGTGGTCGGGATTGATCCTTTCATCTTTCAAATTGGATACCATGACGGTTGGTTGCTCCCTTTATTAGCGAGGGTCCGTCCAAAAACTGTTGAGCTTCGACGGAAAGAACCAATTCAGAAACAATGGTGCCTGTCGTGAAATGAGCTGTACAGTGCCGTCAGTTCGTATCTGACTTGTTGTGCAACCGTGCCACTGCACTGCTGAGACCTGCGACTTCATCGGATCCAGTCTCAAGTGTGACTGCATTACGGCACAATTCCATGTCAGTACAGTTCACGCCCGGTCTTGGTGGCTCTGCTTTGCTGGCTCCGTGCCATGGGATCCATCAAGATTAGGATCTTTGTTCGTTTTGGGGGCGAGGCTGAACAGCAATTCAGTCAAATACAGTAGTCTCGGCCGCCAATCGCCGTGCCATTGCAGCTGGCGCCCTCCAAGTAAGATGGGCGATGTCACTGCGATGGATGCTGGCTACTGGATGCTGGATGCTCAGTTGCATGCCGCCCGCACAGCGAAACGCCCACTGCCCCGGAGGGAGTCCCACTGAAGGCCCACGATCACTGCTGGGAGCCCACTGCGAGAACCCACTGAGCGGCAACGATGCGAGTGGGGTTAGCGGATGGAGTTGGTTCGCCTTGTGATTCTCGGCGGTGGGGAGAGGGAGGCATGGGAGGCATGGGAGGGTTGGAGGGGGAGGACATGGACGCCTTGACGAAGCCGGGATTTGATTCGAAACACGGACAAGTAAGAGGACGACAAAGACGACGACACAGATGACGAATGCTTTTCTACTGCAAAGTGACCAACAAGGAGACTCGTTAAGCAAACCGTCATGAGAACTCATCATGCTAATATTGGATTTCTTTTGCCAACCTGAACCTGACGCTTCGTACGTATTCCTGTCACCAAAACCTCCCTTCCTTCGCCTCACCCGTCGGTCACCAACGCCGAACTTTGCTATCTACACACATCTTGTGGGGACCAACAACAAGCCAAAGGACGTCGAACCAAAAGCAATGAAAACAGCGTCCAAAGTTCCAGCCATGTGACCAACATGTTGAAAGCGTCGTGGTATCAGTGTCGTGCACATCAAATGACAAAAGGGATGATGGATCAAATCGAAATCAAGACGAGACCAGGGGTCCCTCCATGATGGTGTCGCTAAGGAAAAGTGAGGCGACCATGGCGGCTGGGAAACACTCCAGGGCCCCCCTCTCCCCCCTCATATTGAGCCATGGATGGATGGATGGCTGCAGTTCTGCCACGGATCACACTTGTTTGGCGAACAAGCTGTTGCTCAATCAGTTTCGGTTAAGCCGTGTACGACCGCCTGGATTCGTGCACGACAAGACGTGTGCGGAGTCGGAGGGCCAATCCGGACCCTTTCATTGCGGAATGCCGAGGAGCTAAGACGGACACTGCCATTTTATGAAGTATCGTGAACACGCTGCACTCGGAGCGAATAAGAGGTGACCCAAAGTTATCTGTAGATGTGCTGGTGTGTCCATCGCGTATTGGGTGACCAGCACATTTCATCAGTGGCCTCAAACGCAACAGATCCAAAACGGCTCAACATTTTCTTCGTTTTAAAATAGTGCACGTTGCATACAACTCGCAAGCAGCCATTGTCGCATTATGCACTTTGTGACACACACACGGATCGGCCGGCGCACACACCTTTCTTCCCCCGGCTTCCGTCATCCCGGGCTTTTTTAATCTAGGTACCTCCATATCATCTCTGCTGGTACTTCGCAACTACTTGTACATGCAGTGTGGAAGCAAGATTCGAAACATGCCCGCATTGACTTTGCGTATATTTAGGTGAGTCCTCATCTTTGTACAACCCTTTCTCTCCTCCAAGCGCCCAGCTACCATGAACAAGGTGCAGCTTCGTTTCAGCCATGAGGCTATTCCAAAGTTCCAAACATCGAGCTTCAGCTTGGCACTGTACTGTACCGCACCGCATTCGAATGCGCTAATCACAATCCTTGATCACCCTAGTCCAACTTAAACCCAATTGGGGGCTAAATGCAATTGAGACATGAAGTCGACCGAGGTCGCCATCAATCTTTTTAAAAGTTTGCGATGATAGTTGGAAGTGAAGATATACAGAGTGACTCTGGGTAGAAAGACCCGAATTCGAACAGCGTAGGTCTAATATGTGCATGCATGTTAATATATATCTGATAAGTACCTACGTGTCTCTCCTGAAGCTTTCTAATTCTGCCTCTGCAAACATAAGCAGCCAAACCATGTTTAAACTCCATCTTTAAAGCTGGTACTTGGGCAGCTTCATAACAAGTCTACCTTAATACACTGCTAAATTCGTTTGGCCGGATTAGGTGAGGCAAAGTAGATGCTTATTATTTCCTAGATTAGAGTATGAGGTTCAGCTTATACTCAGCAGTAAAAACTAGGTATACC
>JALNIO010000405.1:0-39794 GCA_023509875.1 Rugonectria rugulosa
GCCACCGCCACCTAAACACCGCCGCTATTCCCGTATCGTGCCGTGACTGGCCCAGACCTTCACCTTGAACGGGCCTTGTACCGACTAAGCTTTTATGCAGTCGGCCGGAATCAGTCACTTTGAGGCACCTGGACGCGTCGGGAGCACCGGAACAACAGGTCCGACCAGACGGGAGGCCTTCCCTGCTCGGCTTGTCAGACTTGTCCGACTTGTGCATCTTCTTGTGCAAATCCATTCCCAGGTCCGGACTGCTCGGGAGGAATGCACCTCGTCGGGGCTGATTTGTCACTTTTTTCCTTCGAGTCCGTCCTCTCGCCTCTCTTATGCTCTAAATGCAAGGGAGCGACCGAGCCAGCGGCCCAACGGAACCAGGGCTCCAAAAAATGAACAGGGGAGGTTCTGACTTCTGAAATAGCAACTGGAACTAGTGGAGAGAGGCCTAAGCTAACTGTCGGTAGGCCCCAGGGCCCCCTGTACGTTAGGTAGAGATACTGTTGGTTGAGGTCGGCATCTTGGCAATTTAGGTGCCATTTGATGCTTGGCACCCCTTGTTGCCCCCTCGCTACCAGAGGGGGGGAAAGAGAGGGGGAAATATGGTCCTCCGAGTCAAATTCCGACTTCACTCATTGGTACCGGATGATGAATAGGAGAAACGCGGGGGAACAGGTTGAGTTCGCCGCGAAAGCTCTGTGACAGCGTGGCATGTCCTCACTTGCTGAATCCCTGCCTTTCCACACACCCACTTCCTGATCCCTGGTGAGGGGGAGACTGCCGCTTGCGGTTTAACAGGCGTGAGATGGCAGTGGACCGTTGGAGATTTAGTTCTGCGTTGCATTCCTTCAAGTAACCACATGGATGCATCGCGACATGGCCTATCAACGCGGTCCGGCTGATGTTGGTCTTTCTCGTGCCACACCACACTACGGACTACGATCCCTCCGACGAACTCATTCACCGCGGTAGTCTACCTCGGCTAGACTGTATTTCGTCTTATCATTACGTAGAGAGTTAGGATCCCTGGACGTTGGGGAGGGGGCACCGTATCCTTGAACCCATGATGGCTTCATCACTGCCATGCAGCTTCTGCAAGTGAGGGTTGGCCACGTTGGACCGTGGGCTGCCAACTTGTGGTCTACTAAAATGGCCCTTTCAATCACTCTCATACTTAGCGTCGCGACTCCACGCAATCATCCATCAGGGATCTCATACCCATTGTTATGAAGACTGCTGCGTCATTACGGAGTTATTCGACCGCGTTAACATCAAAGTGGGTTGCAAGCATCGGGTACTTTAGGCCATGTAGATAGTGCAGTAGCCCTCATGACATGGATCACGATGTAGGTAGGCTGTGTCCGTTGTTGGTTGTGTCGGGTCAGGGTCTATACAAGCCTTCCAGAAATCATACAAATTGCATGGATACACTCCCTGGATTTGGAGTTGAAGGATCGATAGACAATCTTCAATCTTCTTCCAACATGACTTCAGCTACTGAAACTACCGAGTTCAAGGGTGCTACCAGCACCTCCATTGAAGCTCCTGATGACCCTTCATACACAGTTCCTCTCGTTGTGTCCAAGTTCTCCAGTCGATGCCATCCTCTGGTGAAAAAGATCTATGGCTACTCCAAAGAGAGCTGTGATCGTTGGCTCAAGGAGACTTCTGACAAGGATGTCGTCTCCCACAATGGTGCCTTTGCAGCATGCGGCGGCTTCTACAACAGCTGGGTCTATCCCGGCGGAGACTTTGAGAGAATCAAGGTCGTCTCCGACTTCTACTCTAATTGGGTCTTTGTTGACGACTTGATCGACAACACGACCGACATGTCCTACGTGTCCGAGTTGCTCGAGGACTTGCGAAAGAGAAGCCGTGGTGAAAAACTAGGGCATGAAGGTTTCGACTTCATGCACCGGCTCTACACGCATCCTGGATGGCATCCTGAGGCTCTTCGCCTGACCATCGAGGAGTTGGACCTTTGGAGACACTGCACCGTGGAGCTTCGCCTTATTGAAAACGAGAAACGAGCTGTGTCTATTAACGAATACTTTGTCTACCGCCAGACCAACGCTGCCATGGGCATGATGTATCAGGTTGTCAACTTCACACACCCCCATCTCTCTGACGACTGGTTGAAATTCAACCAACTACACCCTGATGTCATGCGTCGCATCTTCAGTTACTGCGGCATTACTATGGGCATTGTGCTTGACTTGTACAAGCTCAACGCCGACCACGCTCAAGTTTGCGACTATATGCACGTTGCAAAGGTGATTCAGTTCGCATCGCCGACTCCCCTGACCCTGCCTCAGGCGGTGGACAAGTCCATCGTCATGTTCCACGAGTACGAGGACAAACTTGGCCTCGAGTATGAACAGGTTGCCCTCTTCAGCCCTCAGCTAGCCCAAGCCATGATTGAGGTTCATGCTGGTAGTCTCAAGTGGCTTGAGCTCATGCGTGGCACCCGCTATGTCAAACAGAGGTACCCTTGGTTGCCCTCTACTCTGCAATATGCCTTGGTCAGGCTGGGACCACGCGGCCTCACAATCCTTACCACGGTTGGCGTCATTCTCGCCCTCATTGTCGTTCTTGTACTTCTTTTTGTTTTTGCTGCCGATATTCCTGGAAGAACTACCTTGTACAGCTGGATCCTAAACGAAGGCAAGCTGGAGGGCTTGTCCTGATCCATTCTTTCTCTGGAGGAACAATTGCTTCGAATGAACCCGTTTAATTTAGTTTGACTGGACTCTACGATACTAAGCACAGCCTTAGATCTTATGATTGATGAATAAATTGCCACAATGATCCTGTCTTTTTCAATCAAATCTTACCTGTGACAATATTCGCGCATGATTAGCAGGTAATGACGAAATGCCGCATTAGGTCTTAGGAAAATACAACACACAGGAATACTGAGACAGAGAATGTCTCGCCCATGCATTATTCACGGATTACCCTTGAAGGTCAGTTCCTGATGCCATCTCACCGCTACTTTAAGCGAACTTATCATCCGGTTAAGGAGTTTCGTACTGGTCTCTGTATTTTCAAATTTGAGGTCTTATCATTTCTCATTAATTCACCATAGTCTCAATCTGATTGGTGTACTATCTGCGCTCTTACTTTCAAACACACATCTAGAGGAACAATTACTGACTCAACAGAATGAAATAATTCATGGAAATTGTAGTCTTTAGGCACGAACAGGCTTCACATAGGCCCAATAGTTCTCCTTGTCCCACAAAAGAAATGCCTTTTGACGATGAATCCAGTCCTTGCTCTTAGGAACTCCTGTAATGTCAAAATTGTAGAAAATCTTTGTTAGCGTCAGACGAGTCTCAGCAAAAGCAAGGCTATATCCGTCAGCGAAATGTGCTTAAAAGGTTTTTCTACCGGGCATAACTTACTTGCGACCAGGGCAATTTGCGAAGCCAAGACCAAACGGCTGGAAAGCCTCAAAGTTGTCATTGGCAAACCTCTCGTCCTTGAGGAAACGCTCAGGGTGGAAGGTAAAAGGATCAGTGAAATAGTCTGAGCTGTGGTACGCAGCCCACGAGGCCAATGAACAGACCGACTGCATAAATGGCGATTAGCACACTTCTTTGACCAGGTGGGCAATTCTGTTCGGCGATACCTTTCCTGGGATATCAAATCCGTCGACAACGGCTCCACAAGGAGGAGCGACTCTTGGCAGGCTTGGAGGAACAGGAGGGAAGCATCGTAGAGATTCCCACAAGCATGCATTGAGATAAGTCAAGTTGCCGACAGACGCCAGATTGATTTCATCTTCGTGCTGGAAAGTCGACCTGATCTCTTCTGTCAACTTCTTCATTGCTTCGGGGCGATCAACAAGCAGTGCGATAGTGGAAGTCAAGAGAGTAGAGGTGCTCTCTGAACCGGCAATAAGGAGTTGTGTGCCATTCGCGAGGAGCTCCTCGAAACTCTGGACTTGCGTCAGCGATTCAGATCAAGAATAAGATTTTGGAACTCTTAGATCTTACCAGAGGATCTTTCTTGTTGATTAAGGGGTCGAGGAAGTCGGGTCTCTCTTTTTCCTGCTTGAGACGCTCTAAAACCATCTTTCTGGTGAGGTTCTCATGCAAGACCTTGCCCTTGAGGAGGGAGCTATCTGCAAGAACATGGACGGCCATTTTGAGCCCCAGATACATGAGGACCTGCAAGACTGAGAACTCTCTAATATTTCGGGTGATTGCTCTGACCCAGGGATGATATTTCGAGTTTTTGAGACCGTTGAAGTCAGAACCGAAAGCAAGGTTGCCAATGACATCAAACGAGAGAAAGTTGAGCCAGTCGCGCAGGTTGACGGGCACTTCACCATTCTTGGATTCTTCGACGAGCTTTCGGACTAGGAGGTCAGCGTATTCTTGCAAGATGGGTTCTTGTTGGCGCAAGGAGCGTTCCGAAAAGGCAGGACTGAGTGTTTTCCTTAGCGATGCATGATACGCTCTGTCCAGAGTGGCAATGGTATCTGGGGTTTTCTCGCCGGAGAACTGATAGAATCGATCATATCTCGCCATATCCGCTACTTGGCCATTTGGTCCAGCTTGGGGCAGATAGATGTCCTTCCATGCTTGTGGCCTGATGAAGGACAACTCGTCTGGACGAATTCGCACAACTGGACCGTACTTGTCATGCAACTCTTTGCACGCAAATACCAGGTCACCGCGCACAAACTTGTAGTGTCGATAGAAGGGAGTGGCTCGTGCAATGAGCGGACCGGGAAACTTGCGCAGCGGGTGGAAGAAGAGGTTGTACACAATCTTGCCAATGGCAGCAAGCACCGCCTGTGATGCAGTTTCCAGTCAGCTTTCAAACTCAGAGGGAAAGGGTTTTTCTTCATACCGTGGAGCTGAATAAGATCACCACTTCCAAAACGTTTGCAAAAGCCATGTTTGTTCACTCAGTTGGGATCAATTGTAGAGAAAGGTAAAGGCAGCAGAAGTGTAATATTAGGACTCCTCAGCTGTACTTTGAAAAAGGCACAGCAGAACTGACGAGCAGTCAAGACGTCGGAGGGGGGGCGAGCAGAGACTGTGCCTTCTTCTCCCGCTGGCCCGTCAGTCTAGATGAGGCCTTCACACTAACTCACGGCTCGCAGCAAAGAGTGGAGCGCCGATACTGTGCTTTCATGGCGTTCCCTCACAGATACTGCACATCCTCTTGTCACGTCATGGAATGATATGAGCGTGAGCTGTACACGTGGCATACTATTTGGCGCCGAGATAAGCCCAAGGCGAGAGCAATCGAGCGGGGAGGGTAAGCCTTGAATGTCCCAATGTTGTTGCATGCAGTAGTTAGTTCCGAAGTAGTTTGAAGACGACGACAAGCGTTTCATGACGTGTCGGGCCTTTACATACCCACGACGTATGTAGGATATGCATCAAGCAGGTCTCGGCAGTGCCGGGCGGACTAGCAGTGTGCAGGACTAGGTACCGTACGCATGCGGCACAGTTGCACGCTGACCGCCAAACACTGGATCTAGATTGTCGTGATCCCAATGCAACACATGAAAACCGGAGGAAGGGTGGGAACACGGACACAGAGCAAGGGGCTCAACCAACATGACCTTTTGCCTTTTGTTTCCCTTGTCTGTTGGTTCTAACTCCTTAGTCTCTCCACAGGGGCCGTAGTGGCATAGGCCCGTCAGCTACGTGGCGGTACGAAACGGGACCCGACTGACGGAAGCCGGGGCGGCACGGCACGCACGACTATGACCCATGGTTCATTCAGAGCAAAAAAGGACTTGAAAGTTGAAGTCCGTCTACGGGTTGGTGCCCAGGTGGGTTAGAGGTCCGGAGAGGGAGCAAGGGGTCAGGAAGTTTGTTGGTACCGGGTTCAAGATGATGGACATGGGCTATATGGGACGATTTCTGCATTGCATGTATGATGCATAATGGATGCATCCCTGGACCGGGCTTACGACACTCCCCCGGCTGTGTGATGGCTGCACGGAACTCAACTCGAAGACCGGGAAATTTCATGTCAATGTCATTGCCGGGCCTTGACGGGGCCTCAGGGGGCCGCCAAGATATGCATGGCATGACCAACTTCCCCGCAAGGTCGCGTAGTGGTCGACCTATTGTAATTCGCTCATTATGTATTTGAATATCTGAGGTGTGGTGGGAAGAGGGGTAAATGGGGTTGAGTTATGCAAGGGAGGCTCTACACACCAACAACAACGAAAGATACGAATAAGAGACATCTCTAACTGCGTTTAGGTCTTTTTGTAATGCAACCTCGAAAAGTCTCCTTGCATCGGCATCGCATTTGACTTCGTATCCGCAATGGAGATACTCTAGAACAAATCAGAGAAGGTCGGATAAGTGTACAGTTAGCTTCAAAGGCCCACAAGGTGCAACGGCTAGAATCCGATCCGTCAGACATTTACTAGATCCGTCGGGCATAAAGCACAAGGATGGAAGGGGAAGGGAAACCAGGTTCAGATGACTTGGTGCAGATATCATCTTGATGCCCTATCAGCTAGTCGTTGAGCTAAATCATGAGCTAGACACTTCACCGGACTCGTGACGCAAACTGTGGCTTAGGTAGTTCGACACCCTCAGCCCCCCGTCCATGAAGATGTTCTTCCATGGAAGTATTGAAAGGAGAGATAGCACAGGATCTGCGGAAAACGGTGTGGAATCCCAAGGGATGGGACGAGTGATGGCTGTCACGAGGTCGAAAATGGTCCTTCACTCGTCATTTTTGATACGGATTTGACGATTTGGGAATCTATGGGTTGTCTACCTATCGGATCCTTTCCACAAGTGACGCCACCACCACACGCTGGAGAGCGCGCTATACAGGGTAAACAAGATTGAAAGGCTAAGAGTAGCTATGCCAAACCGTATGTAGTATACTGGGCTTTTGGACGACGTCTCGGTAAGAGGCCAATCAGGTCCAAAGTAGCCATAAGTATGGTAGAACACCTGGATGCCCAGGGCCATGATGAAAGTGGCGAACCTACAAACGTGACTCTTCCGTGAGAAACAACTAAACTCGTCCAGTATAAGCCCCAGCCAGACGGTGAAGAAGGAGGCAACAGGGAACGAAAACGGGACACCAATGACGCCGAAATTGATCCAAGCCCAGATCGGTGACTGTTGGTAGATGTTCCCGTGCTCTCCGGTGGCTGAGCTCCGTAAAGCAATGATTCCGGCGTAAACGATGGACAAGTAGCTGGCTCCTGCGATTGGGTCGTTCCACGATGAATTCATGTATCCATCTCGCGAAAGACAGGTTGGCAAGTTCTTGGCGCTTTCCCTTCCGTTTCCTGTCATCGATGACTCGTTTAGAGTCGTGGCGGTGGAAATGGTTTCGACTGCCCTGCTTGTCTCAATATCGCCCATTATATCCTTATCCAAGTTGTGAGAGATATGCTGGTTGAGCCCCCCCGCAGATGATTCTGAGCGAGTGCTCGCGGCGTGTTTTGACTTGATAAATAATAAGTACCCGATATTGAAGATGGGAATAATGAGAAGCATCATTGGCAGGATTTGACCAAAAGTCCATTGTGTGTCATCTGGTGGTGGCTTTCCCAGATTGGTCGCCTTTAAATAAAAAGTATTGACATTGTTTGTCACGTCTCTGAGATGATAAATACCCCAGACCATAAGCGTCACCAGACAATGAATCTATTTTGCTTCCGTGTCAATTTCCATTCACATCGAGGCTAAACCGGGTATACTTACCTCTACTAGTATCGAGTTGAATACATTAAGCAAGAGCCTGCAAGTGAGATACGCACCTAGTATCGGCTGGAAGATCATTCTGGATCCTAGGATCGATGTCAAGTCTGACCAAGTAGTTGTCGTATACTGGTCCATCTGTAAGTGCAAGGGTGACACCCAAATGAGAACTTTGCGCCCGGAAATACGCAATGGTCTCATGACTGCATATTGAACCAGCCTTGAAATTGTTTTGAACGTCTTCATGGACTTCCCCACGAAGCAGACTGTTAGGAACAGGTAGGATAGCAAGGTGCTCTGTTCCGCTGAAGATAAACCGGCGGGGACATGTTCCTCCCGTCGATCAGAGTGCCGAAAGTTGACGAGTTCATGTCGAATCGCGTGCGCACACTTTATGTCAAAATAACACACGGCAGGAAAGTTGGGATATGCTGAGATTGGCTCGTTGTCACCCCAACTCCAGTCGAAGAAGAACGTAGGGATCATGGCGACAATTAACGTCAGCATGACCGTAAGAATTAAAAAGTAGCGGATGTTTCTCCGCAAAGGAGAATCCAAGAAGTAGCTCCTGATGGTCATCGCCCCAGCAAAGTGCGAAACGCACGAGAACCATGCTAAGCAAACAAGAACCTGCCAGTGATAGCACGATAGACCGCTTCTGAGAGTGAGGAAGCCACTGATGAGAATTGCGCCTCCGGTCATCAGTTTGATATCGCACATGGTGACTATTGCCTTTGATAATCTGGTCAGTACCGGTCTGAGATGTGCTGAAGTTGGAATATTTACTTCATTCACTGCATGGTGGAAGTCCAATGACAACAAGCGTGTCGAGATACAGGCCGGAAGAGCGTGGACAAACTTTCTGCAAATTTTGCGCACAAACTGCAAAAAGGTAACGTCAACAGGATTTAGCATCCAGGAATAGCATTCCTCTTTTGAACCAGGATATCTTTCGACTAGGTGGCCTTTTCGAAGAAAAAGAATTTCTTCTGGGTCCCAGAGAAGTAAATACTTTAATATGATCAATGCCATTGTAATGAGCTCAGTTACAATGAAGCTGTAAGTAACCTGTCGAAAGATGAACATTCGGGCGCTTTCAGTTGGGAGGGATTTACTTACCCCGATACCAGTAATGTCATCATAGCGCTGCGGCCATGCAACGGTGAGGTTTAGGCAGTTTGGATTAATACATGCAGACATGACTGATCAGTATGAGAGAAGCATTAGTTGAGCAAAGAAGCCGTAAGGGACGGGCAATGGTGGCATCGCTATTTGAAGGCTGTGAGCCTGTATGATGGTTCTAGGATCGGGGCACGTCAAGCATCGTACAGATCGCAAGTCGTGAATAGCGTAGGAGTGTGGCTGTTTGCTATGCGCATGCTTCTAAGACGTGGCAATCACGATTCTCGTGCAGTCCAACAGAACAAATGTGAACATAAAGCTGAAGTTGTGTCGTGATTGTCAAGGTCAGAGACTGTTGGCCAGATATTTCTTATATGAGTAAACAACTCAATCATACGCGGATTATGCTGACATAAAGCTCTTAGGAATCAAAGGCCGCGGCAAATAGGGACTTCCGCGGCAAGTAAACAGTTGGTTGATGGATGACGTGGAAGTTGAACGTTACGCCTTAGGCAATGGAGCTTTGTCTTGAAAGTTTTATGAGGTGCACATTACACGGGAAGAGGGGGAAAGGGGGTCCATGGAAACCTTGGCTTACTATCAGGAGTTTCTTTTGGTCTAATCATGTACCACAGGATCGAAAGCTGACACTTTCAGCTCCTCCAGAGCTCACTACTGTTGCGTAGGTGCTCAATACGTTGACCAATTATCATCGAGAACAGATACTTGATGTCTTACGTCTCAATATAGAAATTAATCATCGGACCAATTCGCAGTCATAAAAGGGAAAAGGTCCTGCCTAGAGTCTGACAGGGGTAAGTCATTGCGGCTGAGATGCCAAGATCTTACGCGCACTTCGCCCGACTTGGCAATAACCTTTCTTTCTACCTTTCCTCCATAGAGCTCTGACGAAATACATTCCTGACAGGCCGTAAAACACGACTGATCGGCAAGATTTCTGCGCTGCGCCTCTGATACGGCGGCATGCTCCAATAGCACAGTGCGGAATTACAACTTTCTTGATTGCGCGGCGATGGATTAGCTCGGCAATCGCTGTTTATATTCCTAGACTTCTGATCCCAGGGACATTGTAAACGATCTTGTATAGATAGATCTAATTCAAATCGAATTGGTATCGCTGTTATAGGAACGTGGAGGTACACTCGTTGACCAATTTTGCTCCTGTCTAATGATATTATTCTAGAGCAAAGTTTTGCTCAAAGAAAGAGCATATACCAAATCATTCACTTATGTAAAGAGTGCATTGAGTAGCCAAAAATCTATCGCGAGTGATTAGTCAAGTCTATTGTTCGGCTTTTCTTCCCTCCGGCCTCAAAAAGGGGTAACACACCTGTGTGCCCGGACATCCACACAGGTGATCCCCAATTTGTATTATTTTCTGTGCTTAATTGCTCATTGGGTAATTCTTGATGCTCTCTGAAACTGTAGTACTTTTTTCTGATCTTACATCATCAAGTGCCCCGTAGGACTTAAACGTTGTACACATTGTGCTCCCCTTGATCCTGATCAGCCAATAGATGCATCAATTCAAAACCAAACACGCCATTAGGAGTTTATATTTTCCTTGTTTGATCCTTCAATTTCAAGTTTTCTGTCGTTGGCTATGAGGGATCTTCTGTCACAGATGAGCTCAAAATAGGCAAGACATAGAAAACAACAATAGCTTACTTCACTTGAACCATTTTGAATTACTAGGTAGCCACCAACGTCAATGTTAATAAGACAAATCGCAATGAATCTATCAACTCAAATACTTGGCCGGCTTCTTGAAGAGTTGGAACCATGTCTACGAGTCATTTGGAGGACAAGATCTGATCTGCGGCTGATCTTAGGCTACGTTTTACCGATTATAAACACCGAGCGGCATGCGTCATACAAGCCGCAGCCTCCAGCGTTTATGTAACCCTTAACTCTTCTTGTAATACATATGTCACAATGCAGATGAATGAAGAGAATGTAGGAGACTTTTCGGTGGTCGGGAAACTCAAGCATGCCGGACCGCCGACCATTATCTCGAGCGCAACCTCCTTTACCAACGCCATCAGAATCCCATGTGTTTCTCTTGTACAGAATCATCATTATGACGATATATATTGGATCCAAGATATGAACAAAGTTTATCGCCACTCTCGGCTCAGCGTAGACACAGCGCCCTATGCAGATGCAGACGCTCCCTGATATCTTAAGCACGCCTTAAGGCAGCAATGGCATGGGTTAGAACAAGGTCAAGGAGCGAGCGTCATGTCCGACATCATTCTGATCAAACAATACATTTTCCAGAATTAATGAAAGCTAATTGGATGAAAAATCGGGATGGATGCAGCAAGTTAGGTGCAGGAAGCAAGTTAGAAGCAACAACGATAGGACTATACTATGCCGGTCCATACTAGTAAATGAACGCCATACTACACCTAACTCTCCGAATACCACTGCCAAAGTCGCCGCGGATTGTCCACAAACATCCTCTGAATTTGGGCATCGCTCCCCGCCCACTCCTTGACGATATCTATCAAGGCAGCATCGTTGATATCTCGGTAGTTCTGAGGTTTGAGCCGTCCGCCGGCTGCCGCGTTTCCCTCCTTGCTTGAAGTGTGTGGCCAATCACTCCCATAGACAACCATATCCGGACCGGCGTTGATGATTGACTCCGCCACGATTCTCATGTCCTCATAGAAAGGCGCATCCTTGGAGTTTTGGTACGGCGCTGAGATTTTGACGAACAAAAGTCTACGGCGGACTAGGTCGATTACTTCAGGAAACCCCTTGGTTTTGTGAGGATCAACGGTGTTTTTGGTATTGTTCGTCTTCGATCCGACCTCGGCGTGGGCAAAGTGATCCGCGACCACAGTAACGCCCAAGTCTGGGATAATGGAGTGCAGCTCTTCATAAGCGGATATAGGTATCCAGAGTTGCAGCACCCAGTCAAAGAGACGAGCAACCCTGGCGTTCTCCTTGACCGCCGATACGATCTCATCGGTCGTCGCCGAAGCCAGGTTCACGCGTACACCACGCACTCCAGCTTGATGAAACTTCTTTAGAGTCTCGTTTGTAATTGTATCAGGGTCAATAACGGCAACACCACGACATGTCCCGTTGAAGTACTCGAGGGCGTCAAGAAGAACATCGTTATCCGTACCGTAGACGCTAGGGAGTACAATTGTAGCATGTTTTATGCCGAAGGTCTCAAAGTGGTCCGTGGCATTATCTACGGTTGCTGACTTTGGGGTATAGTCTGTAGTCGGATTGTCAGCCAAACATCCGAACACAAAGCAATAACGTAGGACTTGTCGAATCGTACCTCTGTCAGGATCCATAGGAAACCGCTCAGGATCAATTATGTGGATATGGGAATCCCTATCCATTCTGACGATCAGTCTCTTATGCTACATTGCGTTCACGGGGACATAGATGACCAACCAAGCAAAATCAGGAACTCGTGCGGCACCGATCATACTAGCAAGGCTGATGACGGTACCAATAAGAACTTGAAGAAGAAATAACATAATTGCCAGGCTTAAGATATGTGTGCATGTCGCAACAGTATCCCCAAAAACATCATTTACTCTGCAATTTATATTCACCGAACCAGCAAGCCGCAACCTCGGTAAAGGGCGTATGTCAAGACTGGTCGAGCGAACAGGGGATACTTTTTCCTGATCTTAATCCCATCGGCTATTTCCCGACACCTCCTTGAACTTGTGACTTGCTTCAATTGTTCAGAGCCCTTGATTCCCTTCCTCATGGGGTCTTTGAAAAGAACGGCACAGTTTGCCAAGCTTGGGGGACATCGGAATCCTACCGGCTTACATGCGGTCAACTTGACAAAACTGCCTGGCCACAGGGTTCCCCGCTCGCGCAGTGGTTCATCACTACTTTCTCTACATGAATATCGTACGAGATTGGATATTCGCATTCTCATGATTCAAGGGGTTGCCAAGGCCGATCATCATGAATCCACTCGTCTCCGTCCGGGGTTAGCCTGATGTGACGGATGTTTGTGGGGGAAAATCACAAGGACAGCGCAGGAAAGTCGTGGGTTCTACTCAGTAGTGAGAGGTCCGGTGTAAGCCGTTTAGGAACTGATTCCATGTGTATTGTGCTGGTGGAGTTGATATTCTGCAAGAAATTGAGGACAGTTACTTCTTGTGATTCAATGTCCTCCTCTTAACCACAGTTTCTTTTGCAGTGTTCCGCTCTGGCTGTGACGGCTCATTTTAGCAAGGCTCGGTGGCGGGCGTCAGTAATCAGATACCTATCCTGTAGTGCTTTGTATTCCAGTTGATCTATAAAATTTATATAAAGCATTGTTCGCCAGTTCTTTAGGATAATTTTATGCTTAATCTGGGAAGTCATCGGCCAAAATATTCTGACCGTCGGATACTGCCGATGACTATCCATTTGGGCTTGGAGAGAGGCGTCATCGGATGTATCCGATGCCCGTATTGAAGACGGGACTCATAGGTAACGGATGTAGCATGACTGCCGCAATAAAATAGCACCGTTCACTGCTATTGATGTGTTCTTATTTAGGAGAGAAAACATAGATATTCTATATTAAACGTATCATTTATTTCCAAAGTCTCAGTTCTGGTCCAGATCCAACCCTGTCTCCAACCTTTATTCTGATTCTGTCGGAGTCCGAATGCCTGCCAATTGCGATAGCGCTGGAAATGTGCACATGTATTCATCCTCCGGCGCAACTTCAAAGTCAAACCGGCAGAGGTCTTCCTTGTAGGGAAACATGTACGTTTGCGTTACCCTAAGAGAATAAATGGGTTAGCAAGCCTTGTTTATACGTAGAACGACCTTATTCTTACCAGTGATGCTCTTTGCTTGCCTGGTACTCATCCAGAGCTGCCCGGTCCTCATGGTAACTCAACAGCGCAAACTCGAACCCCTTGCTTCTCTCGATGGGATCTGTGACAGAGGGACCTCCAACGATGAGACGATTGTCTTTGACACAGGGTAGGTTCTTGAGTTTTCTTAGTTCTCGGACAAATGTGTCTTTGTGCTCCTTTGTCACATCAGCCCGAAAGCGGAAAAATACTGGATCAAGCGGTATGGTGTTAGAACGTGGTTTCCAAACAGAAGGATTGGTCAAACGAACCCATATGGATAATCGTCATTGTAAACTTCTGGGCCTCTGAAGAGTAGTTCTCTTAGTCTTCTTCAAGATAGAAAGAGTAAAGGGATACAACAGCTCAAGTTGAGGCGCGCCGGAGGGAGTGCCAAGCCGAGTACATGAAATAAAGGGAAACGGGTAAAACCCATGGATTTGGAAAGGTAGCCCTTTCCTAACCAAGATTCCTTGGCCGGTAACTCGGTATCCCGAGTGAACCTCATGCTAAGCCCTTCGGTCTTGTCCCGAGATGGCCGCTACGGGATTCCGCCGTGAACCCGGTTCCCCGACACCGCCGGGCATTCGGCATCCAAGCACGCCTTCAGTCGGCTGTGGATTAGTTTACTCAGTGTTACCCCAGGTTGCCTAGGATCTCTTCGTGGGGCCCCGCTAGCCATCCATCAGATGGGGAGAAGAAGCGAGGCCTCACCTCATTCCATCTAGTCAGGTGCACTAGATCTGGGGTATGATTGGGGTATCGCGTAGGGGATGTGCCATTGAGCCTGAGACAAGTATTATCGTGTAGAATACCACATCGGTTGTAACTCCTGTAACATTTCAGAGACAGATGAGAATGGGCCGAGGAGTACATATTCCACGAGCATTCCCGACGCCAGTTCCCCAAGATTGCTCTCTCCTTCGTAGACATTGCCAACAAACCATCATCGTTTCATCAATCCACAATGGCACCGTCAAAGGACTCAATCGACATGGACAAAGCCAATATTGACTTGGCAGAGACCAAGAGTCTTGACGATTCCAATCGCCTGGCTGCTGCCCAGAACATGTCCGAGGAAGAGTTCTTCCACGTCGAGAAGAAACTGAAGCGGAAGCTTGACCTTCGCCTTCTTCTTTGTGTTTGGGTCATCTTTGTGATGAACTACCTAGATAGGGTAACGAACATGTTCCCTAGAGTTTTCTTTAGTAGTTGTACTGACAGACGATTCAGAACAACATTGCGGCTGCCAAGGTGGCAGGTATTGCAGACTCGCTGCACATGGATGCAAAGCAATATGCCACTGGTGTTGCCATTCTCTTCATCGGATACGGTAAGCAGATCTTCATGTCAGATAAAGCATATCGTAACGAATCTGACTATTTCCGTCAGTTATTATGCAAATTCCTTCCAACGTCTTCCTTGCTCAACTGCGGCCGTCCATCTACTTGCCAGCATGCATGGCCATGTGGGGGCTTCTTTCTACCTTAACCGGCATCGTCAAGAACAGTTCGGGGTTGTATGCTTGTCGTTTCTTTTTAGGATTCGTCGAGGCTGCATTTTATCGTAAGTCACAGCGCACCCCTTCCAAGATTCATGGAATGTTCGAAGTTTTGCTGACGCAGACATTCTCAGCCGGCGCTCTATTCTTAATCTCGTCTTGGTATCGACGCTCCGAAATGGGCCTCAGAAGCGCCGTCCTCTTCTCCGCCACCCAGCTCGGCAGTGCCTTTTCCGGCCTCATCGGCGCAGGCATCCAGCACGGCCTCGAGGGCGCGCGAGGTCTCGAGTCCTGGCGCTGGCTCTTCATCATCGAGGGCTCAATCACCATCTTTATTGCCCTCTTCTCCTCCCTTGTACTCCCCGACTGGCCTTCGACCACGCGGTGGCTGACCTCCACAGAGCGCGCTGTCGCTGAGTGGCGGCTCATCAAAGACGCTGGCCAAGTTGATGAAGATGACGAGCGTTGGAGCTACGGATTCAAGCTTGCCTTTGAGGATTGGCGAGTCTACGTGTTTGCGGCCATGTTCTTCTGTCTGCAGGTCACGTCGGCAACGTCCAACTTCTTCCCGTCTGTCGTTCAAACGCTTGGATACAACAAAGTAGATACGCTACTGCTTACAGCGCCTCCTTACTTCCTCGGCCTCATCTTTTCAATTGCCAACAACTGGTCCGCCGATCGACTCAATAATTCTTCTTTCCACGTCATGTGGCCCATTGTGCTCGCCATTGTCGGCTTTGTGGTCGGCGCCGCCACCCTCAATACCGGCGCCAGGTACTTTGCCATGATGCTGATGGTGGGTGGTGGCCACGGCGCAAACGCTGTAGTCTTGGCCTGGGCCCAGAAGACTATGCTGAGACCCAGGATTAAGAGAGCTGCTGCGGTCGCGTTCGTCAATGCCTTTGGCAATATCTCTCAGGTATGGACGGCATACATGTACCCGGATTCCGCAAAGCCTCGATACGTGCTAGCCATGTCGATCAATGCTGGTTTCGCCTTGGGAGTCATCCTTCTGGCTCTGTTTATGCGGGTTGTTCTCCAACGCGCGAACAAGAAGCTCGACTCTGGTGCTGACGTTGCGGATGTGATGAAGGGCGAGGCCCAGTCCAATGTCCAGGGTCTCACGGAGGAGGATCGTGTTGCTAGAAGGGCAGCTTTTCGTTACATTACCTGAACGTCTCTTTAAACGGAACAACAGACGTGTGGTTTAATCGAAGTTTTCTTTAGCCTAGGCTACATTATATGAAGTATATGCCTAGTTAGTGAGTTTGAGAATGGCATGATCATGGTTCTTTAAGCAACGTATTTAACCCTATAATTGACCGAATTATGAGTTCGAAATTTTGTCGTCAATGTGTGCAAGTCACAGGATCAATTTTTGGTGAAAGCCTTCAGTATTCTCCATGTTTCTAATCTATGCATGAAATATCCATGAGGCACATGAAACGGAGTATTGTCTGATTAGACATCGAATTTGGGTTGAAGCAACCTCAAATCTTCTAACCTTGCTGAAGTCTCCAAAATTCTTCTAAGCAAAGTCTTGTAATCCCAACCAAGAGCAGAAGCAGCCATCAGAGTCAAACTAGCCTGGTCATCACGACCAGGACGTCCAGGGCCTGTCATATTCTACATTCAAGATTAGCACATACACTCTATTCTCTCTTCAAGATGCAGAAAAATGAAGCAAGACACTTACGGGCTTCATGTTCACATCAAACAGAGCAAACTTGGATCCTTCCCTGTGCCTCCGAACATCTATCCGGATGGGTGCCGTAACGCCTAGCAGACGCGCAACATCTTCACATTCCCTGGCCACTGCCTCGTACGCGGGGTCGTTGGAACCTGTCACAGCCCGAGAGTTGGAAGTAACAGCGACTACACCATTATATGGCGCAATCCCTTTGTCATGGTTGAACCGGGTGACGATGGGTAGAGACCAGTATCCTCGATCAGTTGTAGGCGGCATGACAGTCACAGTAGCTTCTTCTCCAGCAAGAAACTCCTCGACAATGATGGAATTCAGTCCTTCTTTCCTCAGGGCGTCAATGTGCGATGTGAGCTCATCCGCACTCGAGCAGACCTTGACGCCATGGCTACCTCGACCTCGAGAAGGTTTTACAACAACTGGGAATGAGGAGGTTTCGAGGTTGCTGGGCGCACTCTCGTCAAGGTGAAGTGACCAAGCTTTGGGCATGCTATACTTTCCAGCACGCCTTAGCAGGTTGTTGACATAATCCTTGTCGTCGTATTTTTCGACCACGAGAGGCCCTTGGCCGACGATTCGCAGGTTTTCGTGACTACCGATTCGGGCGGACGTCTGAAGCGGGTGGGAAGCAAAGAGAATGGTGTTGGCCCAAAGATGGGTAGCGCCTTTGTCGATGGCATTGAGAATTCCGTCTTCGTTGTCTGGAAAGGTCCAACCTTCGTGTTTTGTTGGATCTGGGCTCGAGATGGGAGAAATGACTTGCATGTCTTTGCATCGACTGAGATTGTAGGCTATGTCAGCACCTGAGTCCTGGTAACCTGGATGAATTGATACGTAGTCAGTGATGCGATCGATTCCGTGAGATACAGAGAGCAACTTACCGCCAGGTTTCATGGGCTTACGGGTGCCATCAATAACGGGTGGCTCAATGGCTTGGTATAGTACAGCGACACGAGGCGAAAGTGATGCTGCAGACGTGGAGAGAGAGCGAGTGCTTGCTGTGAGCTTGCCAGAGAGGGCGAGAAGAGTAAGCAGAGGAGAGGTCGGTGTAGCCCGAAAGCCATGCAAGTGCGAGGCACCCGATCTACAAAGATGTCGGCTGATGCTTGCCATATTTCACAATGGACTGTAGTTGCCCAGTATACTTGTTGCAGTATCAATTGGCTAATTGTGTCTCGTGAGATGCTTTTCAGAATATTTAATATTATGTATCGGCTTTATGCCGGTCACGATCCCGTAAAGTGGAACTCTGGCCGGATTGCTCCGATGACGTCGGCCATGCTTGACTGACACCAGATGACAGGCCTGCGAATTTCGTTTCTTAAATATTGAGATATAAATAACGCATATATACTACATGCCTACTGGTTTTTGATAAAGGAGAGTTATAGAGTATGTTGCCTGCTTATAACATCTGATCTGCTCTTGTCACTAGGGAGGCCAGTGACAATGCCTACACGCATCTACAACCCCTTGCACAATGGAACCAGACATCTGGAACTGCAACTCTCACTAAACCAAAATTACAAATGCATCGATGGTTCGAAAAAATTAATATTGATTTGAGGTCAGACGACTCGTGGCTATGGAGGATAGGTAGCATCCGGAGGCCCCTCCAGAGTAGGGTTCGTAAGCCAGTTGAGATCAAACCAGGTGCTCATGTCCCCCAATTCGTTGAAGAAGTAGCCTGGTTCAAAGTCACATTGTTCCATCCCTACATTCATATCCAAGCCATCCAGGTCTATGCCACCCGGCATGTCGCTCGGGTTCGGCCTCGAGGTATGCATGCCGGTCGATTGCGACATGGACAATAACGAGTGACCCGCAACCAACTCCGAGCTTCGACTTTCCTGCGCGGACCTCCAAGACGTAGTCGTCAAATTGATGAGACGCTCGAATTTCGCCACGGCGTCGGCAGCTACGCTCCATGTCTTGGCGAGGTACTGGAGAAGCGAGGTGCAGGCGTCAGCAATACTGGTAAAGTACTCGAGGCTTGTTTCCTCCTTGATCTCCGGCTTCACCCAAAGGCAGTAGAGGAATGTGATGCCGCTCACAAACACCGTGTGCGCTGTGAGCCAGCTGTTGGAGAGCTTGGAAAATCGATGCAGCTCGGAGTTGAGGAGGATGGTCGCAACAGCAGAGTTGCAACACGTCTTCCAGGAGTCGATGCCAGGGCGTAGAATGGCTGGCGAAGGCCTATGCAGGAGCTGAAGGCAATGATGATACTTGAGCTCGAGGGTTCGTATTGCGCCATCCAGCATGTTGCGACGCGACCGCCGCTTTAGGTCGCTCCTCAGGCTATCCAAGAGCATGTTGCAATGCGAATCAATCTCCTTTTTCCACACATCAAGATCCATCGGCCAGGGAAAGCGATGGGGTAGATTATTCACCCTGTAGAGCATTAACTTGATCTCTGCCGTGATTTGGTCAAACCGAAAAGAGTACTGTGAAACTACATATGGCGAATCATGAAACCGAGCTCGTTTACTTTGGTGTTCCGGCGTTTGGCTCTGATGCAGATTGGTTTGAGCAGCCGTCGGTGTCGGATGACTTCCGGGGCTTACATCGCCAGGGAACTCGACGTCAATCGCCTCGTCGCGCAGTGTAAGTGGACGACCGAGTACGACTGCCAGCGTCCTCTCGAGAGAGTACGTAGACCAGAAGATTCCCCTTCGAAGATCGTTATTGACTTGGAGCTGACGGTTGTGTCTATCATCCGCATTCAAGGGTATGTTCCATTTTCGTTGGAATCCCAAGTCCAGGCAGCTTGCGATCAAGTTGGACGTTAGAAACCACGCATTGGGGCCATCTTCAAAGTAGAAGCTACACAACGCAAGTAACAGCATGATCTGCAATCCCTCAATGCTATCATGAAGTGCTAAACTGCCAATGCGCTGCATCGCCGTGGCAAGATATCGCTCAGCCGAGAACTCGGCCGAGAGTCGAACTTCTAGGATTCGAGCACCGAGTGCAATTATGAGAAACATTTGCACGACATGTGCTGGTGCCAACGTCGCCTCGACTTCTGCTAGTTTGGGCATGTGCAGGGATCGCACAACGGGATCTGGCTTGGTGTACAGCAGCTCAAGCCGTTCTGCAATCGCATCCTCGTCTAGAAACGGGTAAAACGGCTGGTACGTCTCAAAGTATGCATCAACGAAATGTTGTAAATCTACTTCTGATGTCCATTCTTGAGGGAAAGGCTGCGTCTGTGCAGACTTTGTTGCACTAGAACTCTCCCCTGGTGTAGCCCAGTTGGTGGCTAATCCTTGGGATTGTGGGATGGCTGAGAAGATCAGGCGGGCAAAGGGGACGCCGGAGGATGGGCCGACGTATTTGGAGTCCTTTGAGTTGGCAAGTGACAGCATGCCAACTTCATGGGCCAAGGGCTCGCTCGGTCCAATCTGAGTTGATGAGCCTGGACTGACGGATGTTGCATTGGAGCTGGGAGTTGGTTGGGCTTGATACGCAACATGATCACCATGATCAACATTACCACCATGTGCCAACAAAGGATCGATTGCGGTTGGTTCAGGAGGCCGTTGAGGCGGCGCAGACCATGAAGTCTCCAATGATTGGGTCCCATTGATGATGGATCTCTCAGCCGGGACATTGCTTGGTCGATAGGATGCGTTGCTCAGCGGAGGGGCCTTTTCGAGTTCTTCGGGGGCAACACGACTCAGTGAATCTTCGAGAGATCGCAAACGAGTCTCGATTCGCGTAATGTGGCTGGTTACATTATGTCAGTCTTCGGAATGGAGATACAGAACTGAATGAACGGATCAAGAGACAAGCACTGGCAGCCAATGACGTATCGATGAGTAACGCGCTCCCTCCCACTCTACCTACTTGAGAGCATCCTGCTGGTTGGGAAAGTTGTTCCGCACACACAATTGGCCAACCCGGGCGCAATTGGTGCACGGAGTCTCGTCGTCACACCGGATCTTCTGACTCCTGCATCTCGCGCAAGCTGTCCCCTTCTTCCGACCAGGCCCGCGATGAGGAGCAGCAGACGGAGGCTGCGCGGCCGAGCCCCGGGCTCCTCCGGCGACGTCGCTGGGATCTGCGCCGGAGCCATCCATGCTGAACAGTCGGGGAAAAAAAGACACAGACAGTCTCGGGGTCAAGGCGAGTGGGATCCGGGGATGAAAGTCTGGGGAAAATCACACTTTATCAGCATACTTTGAGGGAAACCGGCTTTACCCCGAGAGCTGCGGGGGTCACGTATCGGGCCAAAGCCGGTATACAATGGTTTCGACTCTGCAGCATCGGAAACAAGACGAAGCTCAAATACACTCTGTTCTGCCCTTGTTACCACAAAGCCCTGCTTACCAAATTGTACAGATTGTCTAGCTTGCTAATGCTTGTCACCCCTGTATTCACAAAGAACAATCATGGCGTCTCAATCCCGACTCTACGCTAAGCCAAGTGAGGCCGCCGACTTTGCCAGGTCACTTCTGGTCAAGTCTGGCCTCTCAGAGGATCATGCAGCTTTGATGGCAGATTGCTTGGTTCAAGCAGATACGCGAGGCGTGGTATGTCTCTCTTCTACGCCAACTCATGACCGTAATTATTAACTCAGGTCTGTAGGACACACATGGTCTGGCTCGACTGCAACAATATGTCGAGCGCGTCAACAGTGGACTCGTCAATGCAAAGCCGGACATCAAAATAACCGAAAAGACGCCCGTTGCGGCTCACGTCGACGGTGACAATGGCTTTGGATTCATCGTTGCCTCCAAGGCCATGGAAGACTCCATCCGCCGAGCCCAAACATACGGCATTGGTATCGTGACGGCAAACCATTCAAACCACTTTGGCATGGCCGCCACCTACGTCCTCCAAGCTCTCGATGCCGGCATGATCTCGCTGGTTTTTACCAACTCAGCTAAGCAGATGCCCCCATTTGGCGGCAAGGAAACGCTGCTCGGCATTTCGCCGTTTGCTGCCGGCGCGCCCAGCAAGAACGAAGTGCCATATATCCTCGACATGGCACCATCAGTGGTGGCAAAGGGGAAAATCCGCCGAGCCGCTCGAAGAGGAGAAAAGATTCCTCTGGGTTGGGCCTACGACAAGGACGGGAAACCAACCGAGGACGCGAACGAGGCGCTAAACGGCTCCATGGCCCCAATCGGCGGCCCCAAGGGCTCTGGAATCGCCATACTGATGGATATCATGTCCGGCGTGCTCTCGGGGGCTGAGTTTGGCGGCCAAGTTGGTGACCAGTACAAGGAGTCTCGACCTCAGAACGTGGGCCACTGTTTCATCGCCATCAAACCCGATGTGTTCATGTCATCGGAGGAATTCCGATCCAGAATCGACACCCTGGTACAGAGAGTCCACGGCGTGACGCCCGCGGATGGTTTCAAGGAGGTTCTGTTCCCGGGAGAGCCCGAGTACCGGCTGGCCGAGGAGCGCAAGGTTCAGGGTCTGCCATTTGCTGATGCGGAGAAGAAGATGTTTGATGATCTGGCGGACAAGTATGGCGTTGCCCCTTTGCGTCTGTCTACCACGCCCTTGGTTTGAAGCCGTAGATTGTAAATTAGTATTATAGGTTAAATAAAATATTCTTGGAAACTGCATAGCTTCTGTTAATTCAATGATGAGTGAAGATCGATACAGCAAGAATACTTCAACTCGCAGTGAGTCGACCTAATCTTAATAACGTACAGTTTTGGTCAACCCGATGAGGATCAAGTATAATCCCAACATCGCATCTATGTATTTCTTCCAGTATACACCCTCTCGTATAAGTGATTCAACCACATCAAAATATCTCAATTTCCTAACTCAATGTTCATTTACCTCTATATGTAGCAAACGCTTCTTTGACACTCATGCCTCCCCGGATTGCCTCTGCACATTTCTCATCAGCAGCAACGATAGCCGGGACAATCTCAAGAACCTTTTCGGCCAAGTCCCCTGGGAGATACACTACACCATCCAAATCCGCAACGATATACCCTCCTGGGCTGATGACCGCTTCCTGTTTGCCCGACTGCAGGGTGACAGGAACGTTGGTCTCGGAAGAGAAGCACACCGCACCACCAGCAGTGGTTCCCGTTCCTCGCGCAAAAACCTATGTATTTTTAGCATTGGAGTTCCCATTACAAAGGTGAATCTTACTGGAAATTTGAGGTCTCGGTGCTCCTGGAGATCTCGAAGAAACCCATCAATCACGACCCCTTTGGCGCCGAGGATTTGAGCTCTCAAGGACATGAGCCCTCCATAGCACGCGTTGATGTGCGGCAGTGGTTGGGAGATGAAAACGACTGATCCCTCAGGAATTTGGTCAATCTGAAAAGCATTAATAAAAACGTCGACATAAAGGGAGTCGAGGGTGGTGTACATAATTGCCCTTCACCTTGGGAGCATTCTCATCACCCTTGGGCGCAAACTTGACGGTAAACACTGGGCCTGCAATCTTGGTCTTTCCTGCCTGCAATTCTGGCGAGTACAATACCAGGCCTTCAAGGAAGCCTCCATGTTTGTGGCCCAGTTTGGACAATCCATCGGAAATCTACAGTCATGAACCGTAAGTAGTTTCCCGACTGAGGGGGAGAGGGCTGGAACCGCTTACATCACAGCTTGACCATTGCTGGAGTCGGTCCACGATATTTGAAGACGCCATATCTATTACTCGAGGCCAATGCGAGCAAATTCCTAATCCAGTGTGGTGCGTTAGACGGGCTGGTTGGGATTAGTTATCTCTGGTGAAACTGGTGATGGTTCATCGGGATTCTGCCGAGGGATGGGGCTGCCCGAAGATCCACACCGGAGTTGGCACCGGTCCGATGTACGGGAGCAATATTCTGTTACAGAAGGTAGTTGGGTGCTGTACTTTGTACTCGCAGCTGAGATACTGATGTTGGTCAAGGTCGTCTGTTGTCCGAAATCATTCAGGTTAGAAGCTAAGAAGTCGTGCACTAAGAACATCATCAGATGATCCCGGAACAAGAGATGGTATAGTGTCATTACAGGAATTTCAGCATAGATCTCTCCGATGTTGAATCAAGAATTCATTCATAGCCTATCCATTGCCTAATACTAAGCCTTCCCAGCACATCCAAAAACATCCCTCATCATCCTCTCAATAGATGCTTGATAGATTGCCACCCCTCGCATTTTCAACACTGTCAGTTCCAACTTTCCTGCATTCTCTGCCACAAATGCCGTGTAATCATCACGAACCGTCTTGTTCACATTGACCTTGACCATGCCGTGTGTCCTCGATGTCCTAAACAACTCATCCGATACGCCGTGAGTTCCATGCAGAACGAGTGGTACATCCGGGATTGCTCGGTGAATCTCCATCAACCTGTTTCCGTGACGCCTGGCATCAGCTTTCAATCGAATCAATTCGCACGCTTGATACAAGCTTGACTTACAGCGGCAATTGCCATACACCCTCTGGGCCTCCTTTACCATAGTTCCCGTGGATGTTTCCAAACGACGGGGCGAGAAACTGCACTCCTGTCCTTTCTACAAAGTCCCTTGCAGCATCCGGCCGCGTCAGTACTGTGCCGATATCCACGGTCGGCAACCCATCTTCCCCGCCGTCTACACGTCCTATCTCGGCTTCAATCGCGATGCCCTTTGCGTTGGCAATCTCCACCACCCTCTTGCACTGCCTGATATTCTCTTCGTGGTCGTGGATGGACGCATCGATCATGATGGAGTCAAAGGGCAGTTTGAGCGCCGTTTCGACATCTTCCGGCTCAATGCAGTGGTCTAAATGAACAGCAATAGGGACCGTGGCGGCGTGGGCGGCGTTCACCACATATCGAACAAACTCGGGGCCCTGAAAGTTCATGGACCACGGGAAAAGTTGGATGATGGCTGGCGATCGAGTAGCCTCGGAGGCACGTATAGCAGCTTGCACTCCATCATCATTATAGCTATTTCAGCAATTAACAATGTCCTCAGTAAGTAGGTGTCCCCAACCTATGCATAGCATAGTACGTACCAGCAGTAAGCACCCACGGCATAATCGCCCTCTCGAGCAGCTTGCAAAATCTGGAAAGTTCGGTTGCTATGCGGAAACGAAGACATCTCTTCTATTGTTGAAGCGGAAACCCCAAGGCTCATTGGAGAGTACATCTTACATCGAAAAACTCGACGGGCAAGCTCATATGAATTGTATGGAAGCTCCCCATCTCGGGATAAAGCCGAGACCCTATGTCACTAGCTTTACTTCCAGTTACCTCACTTCGCGGCTACTCATATTCGTCTTCCCAACTTCATACCATAGATTAAACTACGACAGAGCTAATCAGTACGGAGAAAGATTTTGTTAACAAGATCGGAACCCAAGGATGAGTAATGACAGGTGTTTTACATTCTTGAACTCTTGCTGCCTAATTTTGAGAGAAATCGTACAATTCGCGCGGGTTATTCACCCACATATCCTCCCACTGCTCATCGCTCAACCATTTCCCAAGCGACTCAATCCACGCCTTGTTGTCGATCTTCAAGAAGGGCTCCTCATCATCTACACTCCGCTTATGCCGGTCTTCATGCCTCTGCGTATGAGGCCAGTCACTCCCCCAAACCACTCGCTTGGGATTGGCCTGAACAAGTTGCTTCACAATCGCCTCCAGGTCGTCAAAGTAAGGGTCATCTCGTGAGCAACGGTACGGCGCCGAGATCTTGATCCAGAGGTTGCCGTCACGTAGTGCACTTAGGAGGTGCTGCCAATCTCCCGTTTCGACAACTGGAGTTGCGCCATTTGGTGCCATGCTTGGGCTCTTGACCAGTCCCATGTGGTCGAGAACTAAGGGTAAGGGTAACTGTGCAG
The DNA here is from genome assembly GCA_023509875.1 of Rugonectria rugulosa. Taxonomy (NCBI): domain Eukaryota; kingdom Fungi; phylum Ascomycota; class Sordariomycetes; order Hypocreales; family Nectriaceae; genus Rugonectria; species Rugonectria rugulosa. The sequence goes on from JALNIO010000405.1 coordinate 25,682, forward strand.
CGATTCCCCTTAATTCCTCCCAGTGTGACAAGTTGGGTTGTTGAATCTGAATGCTCCAGCCCTTCCCTCCAGCGTCCCATTTAACCAATCTCTGTGCCGTTGCCTGGATCAACTGGATTTGTTTGTCCACGTCGTTCATGGCCTTGGCCTTGAAGAAATTAAGACGAACACTCCTGACTCCGGCAGCGTGGTACTCGTCCAGCTGCTCGTCGGTGACATTTTCCACGTCCAGCACGCAGATCCCGCGCGCTTGGCCCTTGAACTGTTCAAGGTAGAATAGCAAAGAAGTGCAATCAGCTCCGTATGATAATCCGTGGGCTATGCAGACGTGATCTATTCCGATCGACGCCTCAAACTTTCTGAGCTGCTCCAAGGTGGCAACAGAGGGTGTGAAATGGCGTCCCTCAGCAAAGGGAAATCGACTTGGTTCAAAAATGTGGTGGTGTACATCCCAAGCACCTGAGGGGACCGACTTGGATTTGTTCGCTTGAGTCATTGTTGTTGAAGTGGCAAGTTTTCCCTTTCTGTATATGCTCTCACTCATGCCAGCCTTCTCTCTCTGCAAGCCTTTAATATGCTCACAGTGCCATTTCGCAGCATCTGAGATACCTCACGGCCAAAGTCCCGGTTAGCTCTCGTTTCCAGTCGGTGGTTTGCCGAGTAAGGGATGCCAGCATCGGTCGTCTGCTGTAGGTAGTGGGCAAAAGCCGATAGCGCCACGCTTTCTACCCACAGCCTCTAGAGCCGAGTCATGAAGAACCTGTATGCTCCTTGATCTGGGGAACTTGGGGTTTCCCTCCCCCACATACCTTTCTTTAGTGTCCCTCCGCTTCCCCGGCATACCGATTCCCCATAGCTCACGTAGTAGTGTCGTACGACACGCCCTCTCATCTCCGCCTTTCTTCCACCTTTGCTATTGACAACAAGGGAATAATCTCCTACTGTCCTTGATTATGGGGTTATCAGCCCATGTTTAGGGTCAACCGGCACTAATAAACGCGAGGGCTATCACGAGGGTTCCGGCATATGTCCGAGTCCTTCCCTGAAGTTGATATTTATGTCAAGTCAAACTGCCAAGAAAATACCTTTGGTAGAAGCATTGCCTTCTTCCCAGCTGTTTTGCCAGGGCAGACCATACAAAACCGGTCTGAATAGTAAGAAAGATGGCATTGATTGACAAGTCCATCTACTTGGAGACTCCCAAGGAGGTAATCTCCTGGAAGATTGTCCTCTACTGCACAATTCTGTCCTTTTCGGGTGCCCTTCATGGTAAGTCTTTCTCGAATCTTTGGTGTGACTGCTTGTTGACGTCTACTTACCGGCCACAGGCTTCAACACGGCCAACATTTCTGGCGTTCTGGCCATGAAGGCTTTCAAGAGCCACTTCGGACTCACAGACCTTTCCGAGGGCGCCTTGGCCAGCTGGACGGGATGGATCACCTCGATTCTCATCCTCGGCTCCTGCGTTGGCGCCTTCATCTGCGCCCCTGTCACAGACAGGCTGGGCCGAAGGATGTCCCTGGGCATCTTCACCGTGGTCTTCTCCGTCTCCGCTGTTTTGATGGCTGCGAATGGCGGCGGTGATGGTGGTCGCGCCGAATTCCTGGTGGGCAGAGCTTTGTCGGGGCTCGGCTCCGGAGCGGCCAGCGTGATCGGGACGGGGTACATTGCAGAGATTTCACCCAAAGCTATTCGTGGCGGTCTTACGGCTCTCTACAACGCAAATACCATGCTTTCAGTTGGCCTTGCTTATTGGATCAACTATGGTTCTCTTGAAAATATTGATGATGCCAGCAACATGCAGTGGCAGGTTCCCATGGGCGTCCAAGCACTCCCTGGTGTGATTCTTATCTTAGGATTGCCCCTTATTCCAGAATCGCCGCGGTGGTTAGTCAATCGTGGAAGAATCGAAGACGCCCGAGAAGCTCTGGAAAAGCTACGCTCTCTCCATCACTCCCACCCCTTCGTCGAACAGGAGCTTAGGGAAATCAGCTCCAGCGCTGAGCAGGAAATGGCCGTCAACAAAGGATTCTCCGGCGTTTTTAAAGAGATGATTTCCAAGTCCATCCGCAAGAGAATGATCATGGTCATGATTATGCAAGTCGGTCTCCAATTCTCGGGAGGAAATATTATTACTTACTACAACACATCCATCTTGACCTCGATTGGGCTGACTGCCAAATCCACCAACTACCTCTTTTCTGGCGTTTACGGTCTGGTCAAGTTTATTGCTGTTCTCTTCTACTGTCTCTATGCCATTGATCGATTTGGACGACGCGCAGGCTTGTTCGGTGGCGCTGGTCTCATCATCGGCTCACTGGTATATCTCACAGTCTACCTCGCAGTAGTGCATCCGTCAACTTCCGGCGGTGCTGGCACAGGAGCTGCAGGCTGGGTGGCAGTTGTCGCCATTTACATATTCGCAATCGGGTACGCCATATCATGGGGCACGATTCCATGGGTGATCAACTCGGAAGTGTTTCCGAACCGGGTGCGCTCAACCTGCATGGCTACGTGCATCACCTGGCAATACCTGGTCAACTTTGCTCTTACAAGAGCTCAGCCAAATATGGTCCTTACGATGCATTCTTGGGGGCCGTTCCTCCTCTTCGCCGCCGCGACGACCCTGACGACAACTTATTGCGTCTTTGCCTATCCGGAAACAAAGGGATTGTCCATGGAACGTATGGATGAGCTTTTCGGCATGCCGTGGTACAAAGTCGGCCGAGCTAGTGTACGTATGATTAGCTTGGAGAGCGCTGCAGCGGGTGAAGCTGCTGCTCTAAAGGCCGATGACACCAACACCGATGTACAGCACAAAGAGCTGGTATGAGTAAAGAAGGATTTGTAATCACAGCAGTCAGTCCCTAATTATTCAGTCAATAGCTTAACACATCGCCAAAATAGGACAGTGTATCCACAGTACATAGCACATTATGCAGTCGCACGCAATAAGCTGCCGAACTAGTGATGCTTTAACCCAAAGAGGAAGCAATATTCGCCAAGCAATGATGTCTCACGAATACGGATATTCGTCATTGCCAATACGGAGTACGGAGTACAGACAACTATAAATCCATGAGATCTATCTCGCTATTATACCATAACCGCAAAACACAATCTACCGACTCTCAATTTCCAAAATAAAATCGCTTTCAAAATGTCATCTGCCTTGTCATTCCGCCAACTCGTCGGCGTCCCTCCCTCCACTGCCTCTGTCAAGGACAGCGCTTTAATCATCATTGACGCCCAGGGCGAATACGCCGAAGGCAAACTCCAAGTCAACGATGTAGCAACATCGCGAAAGGCAATTGCTTCTCTTCTTGAGAAGTACCGCAATGGCAGCGGGCAAGTCGTCCACGTAGTCCATGACACTTCTTCCGGAGCGCCCGTTTTCACACCTGGCACCAAGCTCGCCCAGGAATTCGAGGAATTGACTCCTCGCGATGGCGAAAAGGTCATTCACAAGAATTATGCCAGCTCTTTCGCGGACACAGATCTCAAGGAGCACCTCGAATCCATCGGCTTGAAGAAGATTGTGCTGACTGGGTACATGGTAAGTTTGCCTTCATTCTGAACCTAAGGTTCTCCGTATTGACAGATGTATTAGGCCCATGTCTGTGTCTCGACTACCGCCCGCGATGGAGCGCGACATGGGTTCGACGTTCTTGTGGCCGAAGACGCTATTGGTGATCGAGACATTCCTGGATTGAGTGCCAGCAAGGCTGTTGAGGCAGTCTTGGCCGAGCTTGGGGATGCTTTTGCGACTATTGTAAAGAGCCAGGACATCAACTAGATCAGAACTATTCAGCCAATTCTATAGCCCTTGCTTTACTCTTTCCTTGACCTTGCTGTCCTCGATTCTTGATTTGCTCCAAGCTCTTCAACTGTGTCTCGTTTTCAACTGATATCGAAGCGTGATTGGTTTAGTGGTAAAATTCTCCGTTGCCATCCGAGCAACGTCGGGGAGCCCTGGGTTCGATTCCCAGATCACGCATGAGATGCGTCTGAGAGTCTCATCGGGTCTCTTTTTTTTTGCATTTCCTCTCACTTCATTCCCTTTAACGAGTACTGCTCCTTGTCATGATCAAGGTTGTCAATTGCGACATGAGTGCAACTAATACTAGTTCTCTCCTAATCAGCCGTCCCCTTTGCCATCTCGTGCTCGACAACTCCCTGAGCCTTCTCGACGTCGAGAGTGTGCCCATGAAGACCGATGTCCGTCTCAAGAAACGAGTCAACCACCTTCTTGTAATTAGGTAACAGGTTCACGCAAATAGGATAGGACCAAGCCGCCACGAAAAACACCAGCGGGACCAGCATGGCCTTACCCGTCCCGAGGCTCTTGTTGTCTGCCGCTGCGCCTGTCAAAGGGGGCACACAAGCTCCGCCGACAACGCCAGCCACGATGAATCCGCTGCCTCTTTTCGTGTGTCTTCCAAGACCTCGCATCCCCAAGGCTACAATCGTGGGGAAACAGATAGACTCGAAGAATAAGACAACATAGAGAAACGAGATTCCCGCATTGCCGCGCTGTGAAATGGCTGGTGAAATGAAGATGATGCAACACGTCAAGTACACAAGGAACACCTTGCGCGGGTTGAAGTATTTCATGAGTCCCACCCCAGTAAAGCGACCCAGGGCAAAGGCAGCTTGGGCACCAGCAAAGAGTTTGGATCCCATGGAGTCGCTCGTTCCGGCGCGCGTCTCGGTTGCGTAGTTGATGAACATGCTGGCAATGGCCACTTGAGCGCCCGTGTAGCAGAACTGGGCAAACGAGGCGTGGAACAACTTGTACTGCTTCCAGAAAGGCTGTGAATCGGCTTCCGAGTGCGTCTCCTGAGCCTGGAAAGCCATGTCTTTGGCGCGTTAGCCAGTGTTGTCACAAGAGCGCGAGGTCAACTTACCTGCATCTGTGATCTCAGGTATCGTGGAGAAGAGGAACAAAGCCGCCAGAATGAGCACAAATACGGCGATAGCAAGATAAACCCATTGTACATTGGCCAGTGCCTTTTCGTCGTCGAAATTGAAGAAGACGTAGGAACCCAGGACTGGCGCAATGACAGTGCCGACTCCATTAAAGGCTTGCGACATGTTGATTCGAATCTCGGCATATCGTGGCGGGCCACAGACTAAGTCACTGTCAGTAATGGTCCAGACAGAGGACATGGTTGCACATCATACCAGTGATGAAGGGATTCGCAGCCGTCTCAAGGGAGCCGAGTCCATTGCCGATGATGAAGATTGAGGCGCAAAAGCCACCAAACGACTTAGCCTTGATGCACGGGATAGCGATCAAGGCACCGACGGCGTACAAGCAAAGGCCCCAGATGAATACAGCCTTGTACGAGTAGTGACGCAGGATCCAGGCAGCATGGCCCAGGGAGGCCAGAGGATAAGCACTGTAAACTGTCAGAGTTCTGAGAGAAGATGGATGGAGCGATGTGCGTACCCGAAATACGCTGCTTGCAATCCTGCTGATCGCGCCCGAGTAATGTCCAAGGTTTCCTGAAAGTGCTTGTTCAGAGTATCGAGGAGACCATAACTGAAGCCCCAGAGAAAGAATAGAGACGTGACAAGGGTAATCGGCCAGATGGACTCGCGCAGAGTCAGTTCTGCCGCCTTTGTGACGCGGTCATCCGAGACCTTGAGGGAGCGCTTCTTGACGAATTCTTTAATGCCCATATTGTACGTTGGAGAGACGAATGCAAACAGAGAGAGCACAGAAGACGAGGAGGAATCGAGTCAAGAGATTGGAATTTTACATCACTCTCTTCAACCGGAGACAGTAATAACCGTCTCTTCTTCACCGTTTCAAGTTGCATCCCTCGGTCAAGGCCACCCCGAGCCTCGGACACGTTCTCGGTGGAACTTGGCCAGGCCAAGCGATGCCGCTTCGTCATTGGACATGACAGACTACTGCTACGTGCCAAGGTCACACGCGAGGACGGATCCGCAGGACACAGAACGATCATGGTTACGCTGCGAGAAAAATAACATTTAACTCAAGAGGAAGAGCTCCAGGTTGGCCGACAGTTCTCCACCTCCGGGCCAACAGCAGCTGGGGAAAACCTGGGGGAGGAGATGAAGAGTGTGGGACCGCGGGGTAAATAGGATGGCGATGTGACCAAGGGCAAGGTAGTTTAAACTTGGGAGGCAATAATGGTCCGAGAGGGGGGTTGGGGGGGTCGACTTGTTTCGTTCAAGGTTGAATGCGGGGATGATCATCTGTTGCTTGGTCTTCCTGTGGTGCCATTGCTTGGAGCGAAGCAGCTGATGTTGAACAGGGATTCTGAGGGCATTCCCTCAAGGCTTGTATCTGAAGGCCATGGACAGCTATTATAGACCTCTGGATGGGTGCCAGGCATCGTATTTGTCTCTTCCAACTACTCAAGTAGTATCTAAGCAACGTCTTGCACGTCAAGCACCACACTATGAATAACCGCGTCATTTCGCAAAATCTCATTGATTCAAATGCCGGCTCGTATGCATGACAACTCCCGGCTCCAACTTGACTCGATGCCGTCGCCCAAGTCCGAAATAGGCGTCAACTCCGACTTGCCAAGCTCCCGGCGGCCTCTGAGCAAACACTCTCCTTACCGCTACCCCATTAAAGTTGGCTTTAACATATTCTCTCCCTGTTCTGTTACAAGCTAACTTGGCATGCCGCTCGAATATACCCGATAAGCCAACATTTTAAGGTGCTGAGCATTCGCGGCCCATGATACCGGTCTCATTTAGCCGCCAACGGCCTAGGCGAAACTTGGAAGGTGAAGCAATGATGGTCGAGCTGATCGACTTATTTACAGTTTGCCTTGAGTCAATCGGACGGATAATTTTACACCAATAAGTGAATACTAAAGAAATAACTGAATCGTGGGAGGTGAGGGATTGGATTGAATGCCGGGATGACCCAAGACTCTCAATTGAGCTCCCTCTCATTGAGAGCTGTGTATTTAAGTTGAATGAGAGAGCGATACCTCAATACCAAATCCTGACTAGACGGTCGAGAATCTTACAGCTCGTCTCAGAATAGGAGAAGTTGATTCTTTAAACGTCAAGCGATAGTTTTCGCAGCTTACCGACCGTCGTGCCAAGTCCAATAGAGCTCTCAAGCCCAACTCACACTACCCTGTACCAACCAAGATTGCGTACGAACATCAACCAGTATCTAATCGATTGCTACAAGAGGTCTTCTATGCGCCCAATCGGCATTCTACCGTTTGAGAAAATTGCTGTCCAGAGCATGAGTTAGCATGATGGGGTTTCATTGATGCCTTGGACTGCATCTCGGCAGAGGATGCGTATCTTCATAGGTTCACACATTCCCATCAAGATATACAAATATAGAGTCAATCGTTTGGCTCTTGGTCATTGGTTGCCATTCTTTTCTCGGGACGATTAATTAGGTCTCTAGATCAATGCTAATGGCACAACAGAACTCACCCGGGCTGGACTGTGGTGAGATACTAGCCAATGAAGACGCTACCACTTGATTGAGGTGACCCTAATATGAACATGAATGCTTTATCGGCAGAAGCTATCTTCTAGAAGTGCCCAGTATTTAGGCACAATACGACATACCTAGAGGAATCGATCGCACCGATCGGCCAGAACAGTAGATGCATACGGACTTGGCATCTATGGACATGTATTACCATTTTTCTATCAGTTCGAGAATAATTTGAGTATAACTCCCTTTAGTGCGTAGTTTCAATGCGAGAGGTGACTGTCCAATGTCACGCTCCCAACCAATTACGCTTCTTCACATTGACAAGCCATTGATTCGGTCTACCAAACTCGGCAACACTCATCTTTCCAACACCCAAATCAATTATTAATCCATTTACAAAAAGTTCAATCCATTTCTGTCGCAATCCCGCGTCTTCGGAGTTCGTGAGTCCACGGAGCAGCCAGGATCTGATGCGATTGGGTCCGCTTGCTTCCCATCGGGACCTCGGGAAACCATGGTTGTCCGAGATGAACATCTCATTGGCCACTACAACACCGGCAGGATTACATATACAATACCCCCTCGGAGGCCTTCAGAATTGTACTTATACAAGCTCTGGTCGTAGTAAACTCCCTCGTCCTCAATTCCGATTACAAACAACTCCTCCATCCATCTCGATTCTCAAACTCACGAGCCATCATGACCACTCTCAGATTCAACCCAGAGTATTGGAAGGTCATCGAGCCAACTCGCAAGGGTCCTCGACCCCCTCTGTTTAAGACAGCTCACGAGATTCGCGAGTTTACCGATGACATCTTGACCAAGGTTCTGGGGGCAGTGGAATACCCCTCTGACATCAAAGAAACCATCTTCACCACCCAGAGTTACGACGGTGCTGAAGTTCAAATCACACGCTTCGCCTCGAGCGAGGTCACTTCTTCTACCAAATTCACACCGTCCGTCGTCTACCTGCACGGAGGCGGTCTTGTGGCAGGCAGCGTCAAGATCTTTGCGTCAACAATCGCTCAGCTGGCTCACAATGCAAATCTTCCCTACTTTGCCGTGCACTACCGAAAGGCTCCCGAGAACAAGGCGCCTTGTGCTGCTGAAGATTGCTTCGCCGCGTTAAAGTACGTCTCTGAGCGTCACAGGGAGCTCAACATTGATCCTGCCAAGATCGCACTCCACGGTGACAGTGCGGGAGGTGGTGTCGCAGCCGCCGCAGCTCTTATAGCTCGAGACCGCCAGCTTAAGCCACCTGTGGCGAAGCAAGTCCTCATCTATCCCATGTTGGATGACCGCACAGAGCTTCCCCCCGACGATCCAATCCTCGGCCTCTTGTCCTGGCAGTCAAACGACAATGTCATCGCCTGGAACGCCTACGTCGGCGAAGACAAGCGGGCCAAGCCCGACGTCGTCTCTCCTTACGCTGCCCCCGCGCGAGCTACCAATCTGCGCGGGCTTCCCCCGACGTACATCGAAGTTGGTACGTTGGATCTGTTCCGTGATGAGGACATTGCGTATGTGTCTCGGCTGGTAAAGGACGACGTAGAGGTTGAGTTTCACTTGTGGCCTGGCCTACCTCACGGGTTTGACGGAACGCCCGGCACAAGCTGGCAGAGAAGAGCTCTGGAGGCACGTCTAAGCGCTCTGGCAACGATTGGTGCTTAGAAACTGTTATTCCGGATCAAATATTTGCCCACTGGAGAGCCGGTCGGCAAAGACTATAGACGATCCGGGTGCATTATGTGGCGCCGAGTCGACATTTGGCTTATCTATAACGTGAAATAGTCACTATATAGTCAGAACAATTACTTTGAAGCTTATAGCATTCCAGTATTATGTCGCAGCAACACGTAGATACGTCGTAATCGCAACTCAACTTGAGATTTCTATTCTCTCCCTCAGTATGACTCGGGTCACAAACACCATTCCCATGACTATTTTTGCGATTGGCAAGAATTACATACCAGTTGATAAGCACCACCTACAAGTTGAGCGTCTCGATGACTGCTGAAGGATCTCCAAGTCATTGGCCAAAGTCGTTATGACTAGGGTCATTGCGATGTACGGGAGTCGTCGGAAAGACTCTTCGACCCTTCCAAAGCCGTCTTGTAACTGTTGCCGTTGCCGCTCGCTTCTTTAAACCAACTGATGGCGAAGAACACCGCTTCCCTCCTCCATTCACATCCGGTGAGGATTAACTTATCCGTGGACAATCATGACAGTGAATGACAACTGCTACAAACTTTGGCAATTCAGAGATTCGTCTATTCCCATTTGAGAGCTATTTACCCAGATCGGTTAAGATGCCGTTGTGAAAGAGCTTCCGATAACCTCTGGGCCTCGTTCGAGGCGCCAAACAAAGCCGCCACCGTAAGATGCCAAGTTTCTTAGTGTCAAGGGTCGGCAATCAATCGCAGTTGGGAAGATTCAGCTAGGGAGCTCGGATAGCTCTGAGACATTGACCGTACGCTGAATTTGTATTTGTTCTTTCTGCCTTGCGATGAGCAGTTGCTGAATGGTAGCCGAAGTCTCATGTCGCACAACCAAAATGAGGGTTGGCTAAACAGACGATGATAGCCGGAATGTCTAGACCAGACCTGTTCCACCTTTATGTTACTAGGAGACAAAGGAATAAGCAGTATATCTCTTTGTTGACATCAGATAGGATGGAACAGACGTCATTGCAGACAGTGAGTCGCTCGATTCTTCATCACGGCTCAACAAATTAAGCTGGAGTGGCATTCTCGTGCCACAGCCACTACAACTTAGAGTTATCTTGTTATTGTTATAATCTTCTTTGTGGACGGTCACACATACTCTTGGGAGGGTCGCTCAGCAGATTTCCCATCGGTGCTGCAGGAAGCACAGCGATCAGGTGAACATGGCCCGACTTTGGTCTCAGAAGATGGTACCCTACTTGCCCTGGTAGGCAACAGATTCGAACACCGACGACCAGATTTAATTGTAGGAGTCAAGACGTGGTTACTTAGATACACGCAGGCCACTTCTGAGAACCGATTTACCACGATGCAGGTGGAGGTAGAGCCTCATAAAGACACCGTCTTCCTCCGCCGGACATCGAAATCCGAACGCTACAATGATTGCCCACAGTCATCCGTCTTTCGTAGTATAGTGGTCAGTATGCAAGCTTGTCATTTGAGTCCTCAAATATCGCTTGAGACCCGGGTTCAATTCCCGGCGAGAGAGTCGCAACCACGCGCCAAACGCGTGCCAATCCTTTTTGTTGCAGTAGTTTTGCAATTTTGGGGGGTTGTTAATGAGAGAATTGGCTGGCGCTTGCTGGTGAGGTGACTGGTTGGAAATGGCAAAAGCCGAGCAAAGGGGGGGAATAGCGCAGAGACAAAAGGATTCGGAGGTTTTAATTTATCTCGTCGAGCCGTCGCTGATTTCTATGGGGAATATGCATCAAGTTAGTGGGAGGAGGATCGGCACGCAGCGAAGGTTGCCATCTTGGTTGCTTGGCATTGCGCTGGTCGAGACGGGATGTCTTGGTTGGGTGCCGAGAGTTTCCAGCGAAAGTGTACTCTCAATTGAAGAAACAGGCAGACCGGATTCGTACAAATCCAGTGTCAAGTTCCATGGTCGCCATGATATTATGTGTGGCGTATGCAGCCCAGAGACGGCACTTTTCCCTCGCCTTAATTGCTTGCCTACCCGTGCTGTGCGTCCTGCAGGATTTACCGCCACATGTAGGTCAGCACAGTGTATCATCCCCCTGGGCCCTTGGCTCATTTCGCATGCGACGTCGCAGCCAGTGAAGACTGGGCACACGACAAGTTTCCATACTCAGTTCCAGTCAGCGTGTGCCCACCCGAGAGAAATTGGAAAGGGGCAGTCGGTTTCGGATTCATTGAGATTGGGTTTTCTTTTTACTCTTTTAGACTTTGGAGGGAAGGATTTTCAATTCAGGACTTAAATCGATGGGAGGATCGAAAGTCAGGCACTGGGCTGGCTGACTGGACGGCTGGTCGGCAGGCAGTAAGTTAAGGTGAAGAAGCCATTCCATTGTGTGAGCGGCTAGTTCTGTTGCGGGGGGGAGGTGACGCGGTCCTCGGTCACCCAACTAATAATAAACTTGCCTGCCCTTTTCCCATCGTTCCTGTCCCAGCCCGTCCCAGCCCGTCCCAGCCCAGGCGCCTCTGGTCTCTGTGAGCGGCAACGGGCTTCCCGTGCTTTGAAAAGGGTGGGCCCCCAAAGCCCCCCCAGGCACTACCCCGGTTGTTTTAGTTGATGATGTGTTTCGCAATTCATCAGAGAATGAGATTGGAGGTGAAATGAAAATGTCTGCCTCAATTTGGGCGTGGGCTGGATCCGTAGCTGGTCACCAACTGAATCCTCACAGAAGAATAAAATCAAATGAAACAGTCTGAAGGCGCAGCCCCCAAGAAGGAATATGGTTACATGGCCAGCCCAGAACAAACAGACTCCTTTGCGCTGCACCAAGTAGGTACCTGTACATGCCCCCGAGATGCCGTGTTATGCGCGTACTCGCTATTCCCCCTTAGTTCCCGCCCATTTCATAGGGTTACGTAGGGCACCGCGTATCCACGCATGTCCCTGTACCTCCTCCCCCAGCTCCCTTCCTTCTCCCCTACGGCACCGTGTTCCGTGCATTCAAGTCGCCCGTCCACGCCACAGGCGCTAACCTCAGACTGTCTCTAAGGCGAGCTTCGCCCTCTTGGGCAAGGGGGCGCGTGCCAACCAGACTCAGTTTCGCCCAGCTTACGTCCCACCATCTCGTCGTCAGCCCGTAAAAGTGCCAGAGGTGCCCAAATAAAGTACGCGGACAGCCTCGTACGGTACCGCAAAGCACAAGCCCCTTGTGTCTCTCTCTCGTCTGCATCTTCCATACCCTGTCTTATTGTTCATCTCCAGTTGAGCCCTCCCTGATCCTGATCCTGTTCTTGTTCTTTGTATCGTATTTTTCCTTGTCTTTGTTGGAGATACAAACGTATCCTTCCTAATCATTCATCATTCATCCTTCTCTTGCCAGCGGCCCCCAAATCCTTAGGCCCTTGTTTGGTTGCTCTTCATTACTCCGTACTCTCGTTTTCTCCTTCAAACCCGTCCGACGCTTAACTCTTGGCGACGTCAGCTCTCCCTCCCCACCCCTGGCTACGTCTCATCCGATCCTGCAACTGTCGCGTGCCTTAGATTTCTCACCTTGATTCACCCTTCTTCTCCTCTTCTCAATTGCATCCACCGATTCACGACTTGATCTTGACTTGGTGATCCCCTCCCGGCTCCTCGACTCCCTCCTCCCTCCGTAATCGGTATCACCATCAACAACATCAACACCACCGCCCACGATGCCCTCATTAAAATCGCTCCTCCTTTGGGGCTTCGCCTCCCTCGCTACTCCAGTCCTCGCCTCCCCCCCTCAGCCCCGGGGCGTCCTCGTCGGCTCGAACCAAGACCACAGCAATGCCATCCGACACCGATACAACAAGCGTTCCACCAGGACCAAGACGCCAAAGTACTTCCGCGAGCCCGGCGGCAGCATGGAACTCGGCCACTACGACATCCGCTACTTCAAGGACAAGGTCCCCTACGAGCAGCATCGCTTCGTCCTCCGAGACCTCATCCGCAGCTACCTCACCACCATGACGGCTAACGGCGTCGAGACCTGGCTGGCCCACGGCACCCTCCTCGGCTGGTGGTGGAACGGCCAGATCATGCCCTGGGACTATGACTTGGACGTGCAAATCTCAAACGACACCATGACGTGGCTCGGCGAGAACATGAACCGCACCGAGCACGTCTACAACTACACCAACGCGGACAACGGCGACCTGGTCACCAACAAGTACCTGCTCGACGTCAACCCGCACCATGTCGACCTCGACCGCGGTGATGGTATGAACATCATCGACGCCCGCTGGATCGACATGAGCAACGGCATGTTCATCGACATCACCGGCCTGCGCGAGCGAGAGGCCGACCGCCCCGGCACCTGGAGCTGCAAGAACAAGCACCGCTACAAGAGCCAGGATCTCTGGCCCATGCGCATCACCGAGTTCGAGGGCGTCCAGGCCAAGATTCCGTACAACTTTGAGATGATTCTCATTGACGAATACGACACCAAGAGTCTTGTCACCGAGGAATGGCAAGGGTAAGTTTTTTCTCATACGATTTTCTAAACACCCGACGTCGTTGCTTTATGCTTTTCCACCGTTGGAGAGGCTGCTCATCGTCGTTGCATTTCCATCTGCGTCCCCTTTTCCACTCACTCGCTGCAGCCTGCAACCTGCAACCTTAGCCCGCCGTACCATTCAAAATTTGCTAACTGTTTCACTCTGCAGACACAAGTGGGATCGCGACATCAAAGTCTGGGTCAAGATGGACGCCGAGGAGGAAAAGCAGCGCAAACTCGAAGCCGCCGAGCGCAAGAAGCAGGAACTCCAGAGCCGCCCTTCGGCCACCACGAGCCCCGTCAATTAATTCCGTCTCGAAAAAAACCCATACTCATGAAAATTCCCCTGAGAGTTTATTTCGCTAGTCACTTTTGTCCCTTTTTTTTTAAGATTATTGGAAAGGGGGCGCTTTTGGTCACCTGGTTCATGAAAGAATCGGAACTTCGGCACCTTGGGGGGAGTGGCTACCTACTTGTTGCGAGTCTAATGCTTTTTTTTT